>APFE031607477.1:2899-25855 GCA_000404065.3 Pinus taeda
ATTCACAATCTCATCCATACGTAGGAAATAATTAGCTATGCTTTCATTACTACGCATCTTAAGAGTTTCATACCAGATTCTGAGAGTTTGAAGCTTTGCTCTTTTTACCTGATCATCTCCTTCGTAGCTTGTAACGATTTTGTCCCATATTTCCTTAGCTGATTTTAAATGCATGATCTTCATAAATTCTGATTGTGTCAAACTACTCAATAGGACAGTAACAGCTTTGGCATTGAGCTCATATTTCTTTTTCTCTGCTGGATGTGTAGGAGTTGCTGATGGGAATTTGTATCCTCCTTCTACGATTTCCCAAACTTCTGCTCCAAGTGATTGTAGATATGCAGTGGTTCTTATCTTCCAGTGAGTAAAATTGTTCCTGTCAAAGACTGGTGGCCTAATGTGTGCCTCTCTTTCTAGATTAGCCATTCTGATGGATCTTTTCCTTCAAGCGATCAAGCTTCCTCTGAAGGACCTGCTCTGATACCAATTGTTGGAAATAATACTGAGAGGGGGGGGTGTGAATCAGTATTGTCAGATCAGTAAAACCTTTCCAATTTCATACACAGAAACATATATGCTACTTCAATTAAGTTAACTCGCGTGTACACGCTACTGTGCCTAATGCAACTTGCGTATATCCAGAGATCTTATAATTCAGTTAGCTTAATCTTCAGTAGATGCATCAGAACATTATTAACCATATCAACAGTTAACAGGTGCAGTATAACAGAACAGAACATCACACAAAAGCCACACACATGAACACCATGATATAAGGTGGAAACCCAATGTGGGTGAAAACCACCTGCTACAATTCGTCTCTTTCTTCTTTAATAAGAAACCTCTTTTACAATATACTGGTGCAGTCCTTTACTAGTACGCAGGCTACAACCTGCAAAGGGTTACAACCCTCTTAGCTCTTGTACTAGCCGATCCATTTACTAGTACGTGGGTGCTGACCCTACAGAAGGCTACAACCTTCTTTCATTCAGGGACCATGTTTCATCAATTTTCAGACTGGATCCAAGAGTACAAAACAAACATTACTGCAATACAATCATCAACTTATACTTGCATCATAGTTCATCAAACAACCCAATACTGAATCACTGAAACCCTGTCATCAAGAACACAGAACCCAAACCAGAGCCCAGAACTCTGCAACAACCACTAGAATCAACAGCAACCTCAAATATCAAATCTTATTATGCATACGCTACTTCACTGTACCAAAACCGCGTGTATACACGCTTTCTCCAAAGGAAACCCACGTGCAAATCTAGAAATAATTACTTATGCCTTCGCTATCAGATCCGACCCTTGCCAAGCGTCCCGAACAGGTAACCAGAAAATACCATATCTTCTCACTTCATCAGACACCCATTGCACAATCTTTGCCTAATGATATTCTCCTTATATAGCCTTAGGCCTTGCTCAATACCATGGTCCAAAACCATAACACACCAATACCATCAACTCAAAACTAGGGATCAACACGTCCGTGGAGACACCATGGTCCAAAACCATAGGCACAACTTCCAAGGAATAACCGCCACAGACCAAAGATAAGTTTTCCACATACATGCGCTTTTACTGAAGCCAACCTGTGTGTACACGCGACTTGGTATATAGCGAACCTGCGTGTATATATTTTCTCTTTCTATCATGTTGTATTAAGATCTGTCCTCTGATTAAGATGCCATCACCTGTACCTATCTCTGAGTGAGTTGCCATCAAGGACAACACTTGTATCATAATGCCAACACCTTGTTCCAAATCTGGGCAAGTTTTGGTGAGTTTTTGGTCATTTTGAAATTTTCCAACACAGAAAATTGCATTAGGTTCGTAGCGACACCAGCGCTACGCTTTTCACTGGGAAATTTTTTGGAGAAATGGTTGACATATTTGGATTTAGTGTGATGAGAGCATCAAATTCAAAAAAATTCAGAAATTATGGAGCAAAAATTGGACAGCTAAAGGTCAAAAGACATTAAAAAAAAATGACCTTTCTGCCTCATTTTGGACACACAAACGTAGCCTTGGTAGATTCCAATTTTGAGGGGGAAAATGACCTCCAAATGTAAAACTTCAAGATGTTCTAGAAACTATACAGGACCATCTTTCCAATGAGCTATCTTGGGCTCAATTGGGCTAAGACGAAGGCCTCCAAAATCAGCTAGGAACTGGCACTATGCACCTGGCCAATGGCGCTACGCATAGAGCCAGTTTGCCTAAAAGTCTAAATTTCACCTAGTTTTTCTAAAAGTTGACTTTTTCTCTCATCTTGGATGAATTTATGATCCTAAATGATGCTATGCTATGCAAATGTAATTTTAAAATGACCTTAGAGGGTAGATTCATTATTTTGAGGTGGTTTGGGGGTAAATGAATCATCTTCCATGGTTTTAGAGGCAAGTTGTTCCACTAACTATATTCCTATTCCTTGTTGGGAAACGGTTGTAACAGCCCCTTATCTCTTGGATTCGACCCCTGATTTCTAGAATGGGTGGTTTTGATGTCTATATTAGGTATTTTTTCAGTCATTAGCAAAGGTTGGACTCTCTTGGATGCTCTGTGCTACACTGTACATCTCCACAACAGTTTGGCAAGGAAATAAACCAAGATTTGCAACTATTTTTGTGGGATTCCTGTGGTAATGTGTTTTTGCATTGTTTCTCCTTCTGTCATTATTTTTCTCATGTGTTATATGTGCCAAAATATATTTCATTGTTCTTAACTAAATGAAATCAAGATATATAGGTAGAATACATTGGTAATAGTGCTCTCCCTTGGGAATACATTTAGTTTTTGATGTTTTCAGTTATTTGAAGAGGACTCATGATCTTTGAATGCCCTCCTCAACTCTTCACCAGTATTAGACGTACCATATCACTTAATTCCAAGTGCCAAAACACCTACCTACCTCAACCCACAGAACACCCTGCAATTCTAAGATGATTTCCCGAACCCAAAGCTGCCTGCTCCATTTGATCCAACAACAAACTCATCAAAATCAACCAAAAAACCCTCAAGCTACTATACCTAGCCTAAAATCCATATTTAATTTATTCATCTCAGCTAAGACTAACAAGGAGAGAGCCCTCTCCCGACCTGGTATCGCTAGCTACCAGATTAAGCTTGGTTTGTGGTTATCCTAAGATTGCCTCCCTTCAGGCTAAGGTTGATCTAGGTTGTAACATAGTGGCGACCATACTAGGGAATGTAGTTTTATGTTCCTCAGCAAAATGTATCAAGTTTAGATCTAATTTTTGATGGTGGACAATGATCAGACACTGCAAGGCTGAAATCATTCACCTGGCGACTCCAATGTCGAAAAATCCCAAGGTTCAGAGTTTTTATGGAAACTCTACTCTTCAAGGACCAGTGGCCTAAAGAATTTCTTGGTGAATTCATTGCTATAAAAATGGATTTTCTTGATCAAAGGTGTGCTCCCATGAGCCGAGATCACATTCTAGGTTTCCCAAATAAAATTCCTAAGGTAGATTGGCAAAGGAATTTGCCTATGTTTAAAGATGATGATAGGAATGATGCTGCTTTACATCTAGTTAGATTTCACATGCATATTCGCAAGTTGAAGGTTGATTTTCATGAATACTGCTTGATGAAGATATTTATGGTCACTCTGGAAGGTGAAACTTGATCTTGGTATGAAAGTTTGCCACCTGCTAGTATTTACTCTTTGAAGGATTTTCATACCATGTTCTTTGAAAGGTATAAAGAATCTTATCCATACTTAAATCTAGTTCAGAACTGTTGCAAAGATGCTTATAGTTTTATTGAAAATCTTGTGAAAGTTTATGAAGATGATGACTTCATGGACGATGAGATCATGGAAGCCCTATATGAAAATCCATTTCAGCAACATAAAGAGGGCTTAGAGGATACTTATCAAGATGCTCGGGAAATTTTGTAGCAGGATCAAGATCTTAGTACAATGGAAAATGATGAAAGAGAAGGTCTTATTTCATATTTTCTCATAGCAAGAGATAGTATGCAGGAAAATCAAGTTTCAATTTCAGATTGTGATAAAGTCAAGTTGGGTATTTCAGATCTAGATTCAGATCTTGATGATCAAGAGTACCTTGTTCTGAATCCCATGAAGGAGAGCTCTGTTGATGAGATCGTCTGGAAAGAAGAAGACAAATTTATTGACCCAAGTGTTCTCATGTCATTAGAACAAAGTCATCACAAGGAGGTAATCTAGTCCTTTTTTGAAAAACAAGATGAGATCTTTGTTCATGTAAGTGAAAATTCTTCTTTGGATAACTCAGTGGTAAATTATAGAAGTGTTAGTTTTGAGTTTCAAGAACTATCTGAAGTTTTCCCTCATATGATTGATGAGTGCAATAAGAAACATGACAATTTGATTGCCATGGCATATGAAGATGATCAACAATGTTTTCAAATTTCAGAAGACCAGGGAATTGAGGACTGTCATTCAGTTTTTTCATGTTTTGAAATGTTATTTCAAGAAGACCATAGTCTTTTGAGCAAAAGAAAAGAAAAAGTATTATCTCCTCTGTCTGAAGATGAGATAGATCAGCTCCTAAAAGGTTAGGTTACAGCCCAAGCTAATGCAGGTTTGTAGTGTTGACATCGTCAAGAAGGTGTAGGTGAAGCTTCTTCCACTTTTGAAAATGAGGGCAGTCTTGAAATTAGATTTATATATAAATGAACATATATTGTTTTCCTTCATGAAAATAATAAGGTTGTCATGTTTGATAATCTTGAAGATTGTTTTCTATTTAAGAAAGGCTTAGACTATGAAATTAAGGAGTATGAGCCTGAGAGAGACAGTATGCCAAAATTCAAGTCAGAATTTCCCATGGTTAAGGAATTTACAGCCAACACTCAGATAGCAGAAGCTTACACTACTCTATGCCTTCCTATCAATCAGCACCCAATTGTTCTTCCAGATTAGAATGAAGGGAGTACTTGTATTTTTGCTGTTGGATCTCAAGACAAGCTAGTGCTTCAAGATTTTCAAGATCCCTTCAGCATTCTTTTGCAAGCATTAGAAAAGATGAATGCTACCTAGTTAGTTAGAATAAGCCTTGGTTTCAGTTGTTATTGTGAGTTTCCTACATGTACATCGTTCTACCTGATCGGGGAAAGTGAGAGTAAAATTTTAGTAAGTAGCCATTTGTTGGACTGGTTACATTGGAAGGTCCACTTCACATGATTGTACATATTCCCGCAGTAGGTAGGTGGTTGTCATCATGATTTGAAGCCCTCAAATCTCAATGGCCTGCTGCCATTAAAAAGCTTTGTAGGCACTCGTTTCAGTTAAGTTTTGAGTCCTTTTTTTCAGTCATTTTGAAGACAGTTTTAGAGTCAATTTGTGTCGTCAAGTCGTTAGTATTCATTCATGTACTTCAAATTGAACTGTTTTGACCCCATAGCCCAATTGATAAGGCTACTAGGTCTACGGTGTTCTTGGCACCTCCAAGGAGATACCATCCCAAATGGAGCCAATGTTAGAGTCAATATTTGCAACCTTCCACCAATGATCAAACACACTCTTACAAAGTGGTTGTAGGGTGTCAAAGTCAAATTTTGTCATTTCAGTGAGCCTTCAAGTAAAATTTGGTCACTGGGTATTAGGTCTAGGATTTGTTTTCACTCCTTCCAAATTCTTCCAAGTATTGGTCCATGTCACCATTCGAATGAGTGTACCATAATTAAAATAGTTTTCATCATTATTTCATGTTCCAATGGGCCATTTTACACCTTTTTTCTGCTTCAGTTTTGCTCAGATAAGACTCATTTCCCTCTCCTAAGGTTTTTTGTTTTTGAGCAATAAAACATGAATTTGGAAAACGTGAGAGAGGTTTTTTTCCACAATAGACCAAGGAAGAAAAGCCTCATTCACTTTTTACACAGATGCCATGGTTTTAGAGAAATGTCAAAAATACAGTTGCCTTAGGAGAATTGTTGCACCTCTGGAGTGACCTTCGTAAAATCTATTTTTCTCCTATATGGATGACCAAATAACTTTCTTGATGATTCAAATGATACATATACACAAATATCTTTCCAATGAGCTATAATGAGCTCAATTGGGAGTTGAGGAAGACCTTCAAAAGTTGACTAAAACAACACTCTACATTTAGGCAGCCTCATTCTGCACATTTTGAATAGTCTTGGAAGATTGGACATTTTATAGGAAAAATGAACTTCAAATTGAAAAATTCAAGATGTTCTAGAAAGCAGACTCGCCAATCTTTCTAACGAGCTATCACAAGCCCAATTTGGACACCAGGAAGGCCTCTAAACATGATCTTCAAAACGACACTACACACTAGAGGCTTGCACTATGCATAGAGCTGGTGCTACACACCTACATAATTCCTGTAGTGTAATTTTAAACAAGCACTACGCACCTGGGAGAGTGCACTATGCACCTAGCATTTGAGGTCTAGATCATTGAAAACTGCATCAAATCACCTCAAAACTTCTCCATTGCCGCTTTGCAAGTAAGTTGCACCATCATTCTTGTTGAAAAGAAGTTGGTGCATCAATCTTTGGTGGTTTTGTCTCTCAAAAAATTAAACCATGAATTTCACCAAATTGTCTCATATATTTTAAAGTCTCACTCACTACTGTTGTCCTATATTATCTATTTGTTGTTTTATTCTCTAAACCCCATCCCCTCATATATAATTCCATAGACATTAATCCCCAAACCCTATACATATACCCCAAACCCTACACTATTCGCTAATCCTACTCACTCCCTACATCCCTTTCCCACTCTTGTTCAACCTCAGCTATTTTCCTATTCAAATCTCTTCATACTCACCTTATCTTATTCAGCACAAGAGAAACAATTGTATAGCAATGGAGAGGGACAATGAGTATGAATTGGAAGAAGAAACCCTTAGTGACAGTTCTAGGGAGAGAGACACACGGGGCAAGAAGACTCATAAGGGAGGAAAACATATCAGGGAGGAGCCCACCAATTTAAGGGATCTGCAGGCCTACCCATTTTCTATTTCTTGTTTTAGACATCAGTGATGTTTTAGTTTATGTGAAATGGTAGAAAGGGTTAAATCTCATCATGAATTAGCAAGGTTTTTTGTGACACATTTGGACAACAATGAGGTAAAACTTGCTAGAGTTACATTCACTTTATCACCAGCTGTCATTTCAAAGGCTACAGGTATTCCAAATGTGGGTGAAAAGTGGAACAAAGGTCAAGACATTGTTAAGGAGTACTATGAGCCTTACATCAAGGCTAAATATCATAATGAAATCGAGTATTCCCCTTTAAATTCTTGGAGGATAGGTTTGCTCCATTGATGAAGATCATCATCAAGTACTTTACTTTTGAAGGTAGGTTCTCTCGACTGTATGCCTACCGCATTAGACCACTGATGCATTTCACTAGAGTGAGAATGATGAATATCCCCTAATTCATGTTCAGAAACATTGAGAAGATGGCACTCATTGTAAATAAGAAATCATACCCCCAGTATTTAACTAACATCTACCACTACTCTTTGATTAAAATCATTGTTTTAGATTAGCTGAACCATGTTAACATGCCATGGGAAACTTTCATTTCTCATGAAATGTTCAAAGGCCCTCAAGTCTTTTCATCAGTGCCTCATGAAGAAGGTGGACCTTCAAGACATGAAAAGGTTCAAGAGACTAAAATTGTTGGAGTGCCAGTGTTTGTGACATATGAGAGGGGCACTAGGAAACGTTTTGTAGCTGCTAAGCGAGTATTATCTCCACAAGGTGTGGAAGTGGTCTTGCCTTCATCTTCAGGTTACAGGAAAATTCTATCTCCATAAGGAGTTGAAGGGGCTTTGCCTTCTTCTTCAGCTAAATAGGTACAGGTTGAGTAGCAACACAAGGGGAAAGGTAAAGGCAAGAAAAATATGCATGAGAAGGATCCTAGTGATGGGCAAGAGAGAGATTTTGACCTTGTTGATCATGAGGAGACACAAGGAGTTGATGTCATTGACTTGGATGCTCAAGATCCAAGGATTGTCAAAGACATGATCATTAAGGAACAAGAGGTTGAGATACAATCCTTTTCTGACAATTTAGGGAGGGCTGAGTGGGTCATCAAATATCTAGAGTAAGAAAACAAACAATTGATTGACAAGCAAGTCCTCATGGAGCTACAAATGATCAAGGAGAACCAGTAAAAGGTTAAGAAGGCAAAGGTCAAGTTGACTTCCATTGAACAAGAGATCGAGAATGACAGGGAAACTTGGCTTGAGAGGGTCAATATACACCTTGAGGTGGTGCTTAAGAAGGCCAATAGAGACAAAAAGATGCTTAGCCACATGGCCTACCACTACATGGCCCGAAACAAAATATTCAACATAAGGCTAGGTTGAGGAAGGCCTTAAGGAGAAAAAAGGAGCAAGACAAGCTAAAAATCTTGGCTAAGGCCTCACTATCCCATCAAAGCAATTAATGAGAGTTCCTTGTGCCAAATCTGGGCAAGTTTTGGTGAGTTTTTGGTCATTTTGAAATTTTCCAACACAGAAAATTGCATTAGGTGCGTAGCGCCACCGGTGCTACACTTTTCACTGGGAGACATTTTAGAGAAATGGTTTGCATATTTGGATTCAGCATGATGAGATCATCAAACCCAAAAAATCTCAGCAATTCTAAATCAAAACATGGTCACCTAAAGGTAAAAAACCCATCAAAAATGACCTCTCTGCCTCTTTTTGGACACACAAAAGCAGCCTTGGGAGATTCCACTTTTTAGTGTGCAAATGACGTCCAAATGAAAACGTTGAAGATCTTCCAGAAACTAGATAGGAAGTCCTTTCCAATGAGCTATCTTGGGCTCAATTTGGCTGAGGGGAAAGCCTCCAAAATCAACTGTGAAGTGGCACTACGCACCTAACTAGTGGCGCTATGCATAGAGCCAGTTTGCCTAAAAATCCAAATTTCACCTAGTTTCTCTACAAGTTGACTTTTTCTCTCATCTTGGATGAACTTATGATTTTAAATGATGCTATGCTATGTAAATTAATTGTAAAATTACCTTATAGGGTAGATTCATCATTTTGAGGTGGTTTGGGGGTAAATGAATCAGTTTCCATCGTTTTAGAGGCAAGTTGTTCCACTGCCTATATTCTTGTTCCTTGTTGGAAATGGTTGGAAAAACCCCTTATCTCTTCGATTCAATCCCTGATGGCTAGCGTGGGTGGTTCTCATGTCTATATTATGTATTTTTTAAATCATTAGCAATGGTTTGACTCTCTTGGATGCTATGAGCTACATTGTACATCTCCACAATAGTTTGGCAAGGAAATAAACCAGGATTTGCAGCTATTTTTGTGGGATTCTTGTGGAAATGTGTTTTTGCATTGTTTTTCCTTCTATCATTAGTTTTACTCATGTGTTATATGTGCCAAAATCTATTTCATTCTACTTAACTATATGAAATCAAGATAGATAATTAAAATACATTGGTAATAGTGCTTTGCCTTAGGAATACATTTAGCTTTTAATGTTTTCGGCTGTTTGAAGAGGACTCATGATATTTGCATGCCCTCCTCAACTCTTCACCAGTATTAGACCTACCATATCACTCAATTCCAAGTGCCAAAACACATACCTACCTCACCCCACAGAACACCCTCCAATTCTCACATGATTTCCTGGACCCAAAGCTACCTGCTACATTTGATCCAGCAACAAACACATCAAAATAAACCAAAAAACCATCGAGGTACTATACCTAGCCTAAAATCCATATTTAATTATGTCATATCAACTGAGATTGACAAGGAGAGAGCCCTCTCCTTACCTAGTAGGGCTAGCTAACATGTTAAGCTTGGTTTGTGGTTATCCTCAGATTGCCTCCCTTTAGCCTGAGGTTGATCTAGGCTCTAACACGAAGGACCCTTCTAAGACCTTTTACTTTTGTGATGTGTTAAATTTCATTTTTAAAAGAACATGAATGAATACATCTGCATTTTGTAAAGAATAGGAACATGGCAATCATCAACACATGAAAACATAAGACGTTGATAATGGAGTTTGTCTAGGAGCGACTACGTCTCCGGGCCTCAGTGTCAAGATGGTGTAGGCCAATCCATTAAGTGTTGTCAATAGTGATGATGTACACAAGAGATGATGTCGCAATCATATAATGAAAATGCCCTCATGCAGGAGTGGCTCTAAGAGATGTTCCACTAGAGGAACTCTCAGTCAAAAGATTCCTATTAGTATGACACAAAACTCATGCATGATGAGCATCCTACCAACATGGCATAAAAGGGATCTCAAAGCAAACACGCATGGTGACACATGAGTATCTCAACAACATACAACAAAGGGATCTCAAAACACAACATGATGAATCACGACAACAAGTACATCACATAGGCGATTCCACGTCACATCAAGCATGAATCATAAAAATGAGTAAGAAATAGGATCCCACATCAAACGTCAATCAAGCACCTATGCAACACAATGCATAGAAAAAGGAGTACATGAACACTACTTATACCTCACAACCAAGGGCCATCCAAAGAAGTGGATGTCAAAGTGTTGAAGTTGTTCGGACCATCGATCTCATGGCATCAATTGCATGACTGCTCGCACATGGATGTTGACACCTCCATTCCACTTAGAAAAGTGGCTGGAGAATAGAATGAGAGAACAAGAAATCTGAATGCACCATCAGATTTATGACGTCTAATAGTGAAAAGTCAACTATCTAATTTTTGAATTCTAAGAAGTTGAGAATCTGGGGCTCAAGGAATCTTTTATATCCCCCTTAGATTCCTCGAAGATTCTGCTCAAAGATTCTGCTCCATTAGTGGACTAGAAATATGCAACTCCAAAGGAAAATCTGACTTTTCCATTGCTATCCCTGTGGAAAACCATAAAAAATGTCTATTAACTTGACTATATTTCGACATGGAAAAAAATTACCTCCTTAGGAAAATTGCAAGGATCATGGTTCCAGTTCCTATTTCTGCAACAATCATGGTTCCACCCTCATACTAAAAATGACCGAAAAATGCAGAATTTTGATCGAGACATAGAAAGTGCCATTGCGTTCGTGGCATCGAGAAGTGCTGAAACCATATAAAATTTGTCAAAATCTGAAAAAGTGAAATTTCACCCCTCCTGCAAAATGCTACCTTGAACTGTGTGCCAAGAGTTTACCCCCTCTGCCTTGAAATCCATGCCCGCTCCTCGTTTCTCCTGCAAAAATTAATTAAAAATTATGTCTCGATCTGCATGCATGCTCCTCTACTCTTCCATGCCTCAGCCGTACTGTGAAGAAAGTTTATATAGACAAGTGTCCAGCAGATAAACCAAGGAATGTCATTGGCAAATTGGTTAAACTTAACAATAGTGGTCATGGGGTCTAGGGTTCAAATCCTTGCCCCTTCCAAAAATGGCACATAATAATCTTATGGTTTCGGGACATTGTGTTAAGTTACAACCGAGCACACACTTTTATGGTTGTATTTTGGTGTGTGGTTAATATTTGTTTGGTTGTATTATGGGGCCGCCCGCTAGGGACCAGTGCACGTGGACCGCGCAGGTTCAATCCCCGTCGACTCCACCTTAATAACAGAATAATAAATTGTGGTTGGTTGAGGTGTGGGCACGGTCCACCGGAGGTGGTCCGCCCACCCCTTTGTAATATTGTTTAATATGGTATGTGGGTTTGAGGTTGGAGGGCTCGACGAGGTGATGGCCTGTCAGCCCAAAAATTTTGATTTTTGTTATGTGGGGATTTTGGAGGTGGCGGGAGTGGTGGCTTGCCACCATAATATTTTTTTTATTAATATTTATTTAAAAATAAGGTATTTTTTTTAATTCTTTAGCACATAAGGGATATTGGGAAAATTAACGAGGCTGTAATTTCGACTGATTTCAGGAGCTAGGTTTCATGCCTCGGGGTTGGTCAAATTGTAGGGCACTTAAGCCTGGCCCACCGCCCAACTTTGACCAAAAATTTGATTGTCTTGTTCTCCCTCATATGAGCTCAGATTGATGAACCGTTCACACCTCCGCGATTAGGAAAACGAGGTCTACGCTTTGGTCCTAGGTTGACATCATTATGAACACTTTTATTTTTGAGCATTCATAAACCCTCTTTGTCCTGTGTGTCTTTGGAGCCACCTGGATCAATCCTCCCCACTGAGGAGCTTTTAGTCCTCCAAAAGCATGAAAAATAATCTGCAACTTCTTTGTGCCTTGTCTGCATCACAAGCGTCCCAAAAAGGTCTCACTTCCATCTCCTTCACCTTTGTTCTTTGGAGCCTTAAGAGACGAGCTGACACCTACTACCTCTGCAACTTGCAGTACATTGTTTTGCAAATTACATGCTTGAATTTCATGACCAACTAATGACCCAAACGTCCCACACTTGCCACGAGTTTGTAGCACATACTCAGTGGTCAAGTTTACATCAAGTTGGACACAAGACCCCAACTACGACAACAAGGCCAACATATCATTGTTGATTCACTAAGTGATGGAAAACACATCATCATTGCAACACATGATTTACAAAGATAAGGCCAAACAATATTGTTTTGACAAGTGATGGAAACATAACATCACTTTCAGAGTGTAAAATGCGACTCAAAATATGACCAGACATCATTGTTGCTGAACAAGTGATGGAAAAAACATCATCACTTTTACATTTTAAAATGCAATAAATTATTTACAAAAGAATGACCATGAAATGACAACAAGTCTAGAAACCATTTTTCACTTACCAATGTGAATGGGTCACCTCCTTAAGGTGGGTTTTCTTGTCAAACAACTTCTTCACCTAGTTCACACATTGATGCTTTGTCTTTAAGGTGTCGCTCTCGATGGAGCCTCCAACAAGTGGCTTTTTGATGGCCAGTTCTATCACAATGACTGCAGTAGGTTTTCTTCCTCCATATTTACTTAACATTTTTCTTTACCTGTTGTTGAGGGGGTCTTTCACACCTCATCCTTTTGTGTGCTACCATTCTTTTCCAACACTTAGAAAATGTATGGTTATGTAATCCACAAAAGGTACTTGTTTTTCAATGCCATGTTTTACGTTCATCGTTAACAACATGATCATAATCGAAATGAACATTCCAAGATCGAAAGTGGTTATATCTTCCCTTGTTGTCTCTGATGTCATTATGGCGATGAGAGATTGCCTCAGCTCTTTCCTTGCAATGGAAACTGCCATGGGATGATGGGGATGTGTTCCTATCATTCTCTTACCTCAATGATTTCGACGATATCTTAGAAGAATCTGACACCTTCAAGCATTCTCCCTCGATGTATCTCAAGCCTGCAAATTGAAGTCTCTGCATAACCTCCAATGGTTGAGTTCTGCCTTGGTTATTAACACCAAGTTTTTCTTCCTCCTTGCACCTCATCTCGGTAAGGAGCCTCATGTTTTTCCTTATAATTGGGATCTCCAAATATCGAACATAAATCGTACTATGTGAAGAAAAAACTGAAAGGAAATCAACATATTTTACCTCCTTTGTTGATTTGGGAAGAACTGATGATGGTTTCTCATCATCTGTTGTTGATTATTCACTAGTTGTCTCAGCGCATTCCCCAACTTCCTTTCTGACATACTGAAGTCCTATCTGACAGGGTAAATCTTCTACTTTGATGGGGTTGAAAATGCTTTGGCCATTGATGCCCAAGCCTTTTCCTTCATACCCCATAATATTCAATAGAATGGATGTGGTATGATTTTCAAAAAATAGAGAAATCATCATGAGGACACATACATGAATTTGGATAACTACTTTTTATCTCACATGGGTCACGCTGCAGCATTTCCAAGGCCTCGTCCTTAGTTTGCAGCTATTGTAGCAAAATTTTTTTCCTCTTTCTCTTCATGTAGATGCATCTTCAATTCAACGTTCTCTATTTGAATATTATGCTTGTTTTGCTTCAATTCTTCCATGGCTTCTTCTGTGGCTTGCAACTGAAGCTACAATCGCTCCTTTTCCTCTGTCTCTTTCTAGAGAGTTTCATACATTATTTCCACCCTTTCAGAAATGTTGAGCATGGTCTCGTACATTTCTCTTTCATCCTCTATCATTGCATGTCCCATTGTTCACGCTGAAATTCACATCAACACAAAGACTGCTATGATACCACTTGATCTAGGTCCAGGTGTGACGAAGGACCCTTCCAAGGCCTTTTACTTTCATGATCTGTTAAATTGCATTTTTAAAATAACATGAATGAATACGTCTGCATGTTGTAAAGAATAGGAACATGGCAATCATTAGGACATGAAAACATAAGACATTGATAACAAAGTTCATCCAGGAGGGACTACGTCTCTGGGCCGCGGTGTCAAGATGGTGTAGGCCGGTGCATTAAGTGTTGTCAATAGTGATGATGTACACAAGAGATAATGTCACGATCATACAAGGAAAATGCCCTCATGCAGGAGTGGCTCTAAGATATGTTCCACTACAGGAACTCTCAGTCAAAAGACTCCTATTAGTATGACACAAAACTCATGCACGATGAGCATCCCGCCAACATGGTGTAAAAGGGATCTCAAAGCAAACATGTAACACAAGAGTATCTCATCAACATACAACAAACGATCTCAAAAAACAACATGATGAATCATGACAAAGAGTACATCACATAAGCAATTCCACATCACATCAAACAAGAATCATAAAAATGAATAAGAAACAGGATCCCACATCAAATATCAATCAACCACTTGTTATGAAACCAGCTCAAGAAAAGATAGAAAAGATAGATCAACGCCTTAGAATTTAGCCTCTTCGAGGGGGCAACCTCCTTTACATTACATAAATGAACAATTCTTGGATGATACAAATGAAAAGACATCCTTTCTATATATAGGAATCTAAGGGTCATAACATAATCAAAGACTACATAACAATAATAATGTAAGGCAAAATAATAACAATAGTGGCTTCTATGGCACAATAGTAACCAATATGGGCACAATAGGGGCACAACAATATTAATAAGGGGTACAATACAATAGTAATGGGGTAATCACTAGTATTATTGGGTCCCAACATGCCCCTCTCCTTCAAAAAAAAGTGTTTGTCTTCAACGCTTGACTAGTTCTGGATTGCTTCTGTATAAAAATTTCTCATCCTCCCATGTGAATCTTCAGCAGATAAGTTCTTCCACTTGATAAGATACTCTTAAATTGATCGATTTCATAGCTGTCGAGTTCTTGTTTCTGTGACTACTTCTGGTTCCAATATAATTTTTCCTTCCTCGTCAAGTTCTGGCAATATTGTTTGAACTAGTAGCTTGTCGCCTATAACCTTCTTTAAACATGAAACATTGAAAACTGGCCAAACCGAACTACACAGTGACTGAAAGGATCTATTGGTTGTTGTGCATTCATTGAACAAATTTAGGCATTATATTATAGGCTATCAAAAATATGTCCATACTAACCATGCTGTAATCAAATATTTAATGAATAAACCCGATGTGAATGCTCATATTATAAGATGGTTTCTTTTATTACAATAGTTCGATCTAACTATTGTTGATAAGTTTGGTAAGGAAAATGTTGCTACAGACTTTTTGTCCATATTCACTTTTCCTGCAGGTGAAGAGGGAATGGTTGATGACTAGTTATTGGACGAGCACTTTTTCGCCATTTCAATTCTCTGTCCATGATTTGCTGACATAGAAAAATATTTGGTATCTAAATAGTTGCCACCGAACTTGTCCTCCAAAGAGAAAGACAATATTATAAGGAAGAGTGTCCCCTTCACTTGGATTGGGGGCAATCTCTTCAAACTTGGCCCAAATCAAATCTTGAGAAGGTGTGTTAAGGAGGAGGAAGTCTTTGACATCCTTCTAACATGTCATGATGGGCTTTGTGGAGGTCACTTTTCAGCAAAGGGGACAACATTCAAAGTGTTACAAGCAAGCTATTATTGGCCCACTCTTCATCAGGATGTGAAAAGATATACTAGTTAATGTGATTGATGCTGAAGGATGGGAAAGCCTACTCCAAGGCATGAAATTCCTCTGTAGCGTCAAGTGACTTTCGAGTCATTTGACAAGTGGGGCATGGACTTCATTGGACCTATTGAACCTCCTTCCAAGAAAAATAATACATCATTGTGTGCACTGACTATCTGACTAAGTGGGTTGAAACACATGCAATCAAGGAAGAAACAGAGGAGAAAGTGGCTGAGGTCTTAAGGGAGAATGTATTTTACAAATTTGGGTACCCTAGAGAGTTAGTCACTGATCAAGGTAGCTAGTATACCTCCAACATGATTGAATACTTGCTCAGCCAGCACAAGATCAAGCATAGGACCTCCACTCATTATCACCCACAAGGTAATGGGCAAGTGGAGGTGACCAACAGAGTGTTGGAGGGCATATTAACCAAAGTGGTTAACACCAACAAGAGAGATTGGGCAGATAGATGATCCAAATTTAAACAAGAACACAAAAAATTACAGAGATAACCATATACACAAAAATGTAGCGGAAATAATACTTCATTTCATTAATGTAAAATATTGAAATTTGCTTACAAACAGAAATGGAAATAAACCAGCTAGGGCTATGGTAGCTTATCTCTAAGAAGAGATGTGGTAGCTACATGCCTCTGAATTGTGTTACAATGAGGCTCAAAGACCTATTTATTGTTGATAAACAATGGAAAACCTTTAACCTCCCAAAACTTAACCTTAGAAGATGAAACGCCAATTTGTGGGCCCTAAATTGGTACATCGATTTCCTGGGGTCGTAACTTTGGCACCAAATCTCCATTTGTCACATACATAGCTCATTAGAAATATTTATATGAGAAATATAACTTTGGGAAGAGAAACATCGGTACATGCATCCATGTTCCTCCCATATTTCCCAAAAAATATCGTTTAGGGCCTCCAAACGACTCCGAAAGTTCACAAACCGAAAAACTTCTAAAAATAGTAAATTGTGCTACTATTACAGAAATTGAAAAACTGAAAGAGACAATTGTGGGAGTCCAAATGGGATAGGTGGGTGGCCACCAAAATCCACCTAGATCATTCCTCCCGCCTTAGGAAGCAATGGTCCCCATTGCATTGAGTTTCTCCATCTACTGAACTTGGTCCCTGGTGAGTTGTTCTGCAATCTCGGATGTGTTCAGTAATGGTGGGAACCATGGTCAAGGGTGATACACATTGAACACTTGGTGCAGGCGAAGGAATGGAGGAATGTTGTGCTCCAAAGCATTCTTTCCCACAGCCTTGGTAATGGTGTAAGGACCATGTCGGCAAGGTTAGAGCTTCTGATGGGCTCTTTTGAGGCATTCTTTCTATAGATGCAACCAGACTTTCTTGCCCTACTGAAGCTTGTGTGGTACCCCTGTGGCTGAGGAGAAGTTGTTGTCGTGTTCTGTCATGACCGTATTCCTTTGCTACTGCTGCTGCATGGAGGAACCCTTGGCATGGGTCATGGATGTGGTGATGATCTTCCCCTTACTTTGGGAGCGAATCAAACAGAAAATGAATTTCCTAGTCTAGGAGATGAGCTTGCTGCCTTTCTTAGCAGTGATCAAAGAGGTGGTCGTAAGTGGGGCTACCTTTGGTATCCTGTATAATGAATTACCCAAATAAATAATGATAGCATGAGGCCCTGACTCATACACAACATGTCACCTCCACAAGTATGGTTGGCCTAATAATACATCACAAACATCCAAAGGTGTAACATCACACAATACCTCATATGTGAATGGCTTGATGCTGTGGGGAAGGCATCATTGTTGGCGAACTTTGAGATCTCATTCTTCATGAAGCCACTTGATACTATACGGCTGCAGGTGTGGTGTAGTCGGTAGGTCCAACCACTTGATGACCTCTGCTGAAATGAGGTTCTTTTGGTTGCCACTGTTGATAATGAATTGTAGTGGCGAGCCCTTCACCCACATCTATGAGTGGAAAAGACGCTCCCCCTCCTCTAGGTCTTTGGGCTCATTCTTCTAGATCTTAGCGGTGGAAATAGTGATGTTGGGCTCTGCATCAATGATCTTCTTCCTTTTTCCATTCCCCTTATCGTGTTCTAACTCAGGGTCGGAACATGCATCTGATTCTAAAGCATTTAACTCATCCACCAACGACTACTTGGTCTGACACTCACTTGTGTTATGAGTGGAACTCTTGTGGAACTCACACCACTTTCCTATGTCCTTATTCGAATTCGTGGTGTTGTTATTTTCTTGTGGCTTCAATGGGTTGCCTTAGGTCACCCCACCTTGGCTTTGTCCTTTGGTCTCCAGATTTGCAGATCCAAAGTCTCACTTCTTCTGTTTGAAATTTTGCTCGATTTAGATAGCGTATCGGTATGTTGTGCTGAGCGAGGATATGTTCAAGAACTCCATCTCTTCCTGGATGTATTTGAGTAGGCAGCCAAGGTATTTAAGTACCAAATGCAGCTCAGAGTCCTTGATACCCAACTATGTGCGAAGGGTATGAAAAATGTTTGTGAACTCTCGCACATTTTGGTCCCTTCCCTGCCGTAATGTGGTGAATTTGATGTATTTGTCCTCATAGCTTTTGACAGGGTAGTACTGCTCCTTGACAACATCCCGAATGAATCCCAAGTGGGTGTAGCTGAAAATAGTGAGCTCGTGCTTTCATTCTTCTGCTTGCAATAGGTTTCCCACCAGTCCTTGACATGGGGGGCTGCTTTGAGAAGAGCGAAAACAATCTTTTCCCGACTTGAAAATTCATGAACAAAAAAATACCCTTTTAGTAGATTTAACCATTTACCTATGGCATCTGCATCTATCTGACCCTTGAATATGGGGATTTCAAAATTAACTTGTACCTTAAAGGGTGTGGCATTTCCAGAGTAGCTGTTGGAAGTTGATGCATCGCCTCTGGGTAGCCACTGAAGGATCTAGGCAAACTTGTCCATCATCGCGTTCCTTTGTCACTTGAGGGCTTCTTTGAGCAAGATTTTGATAGAATCTCCTCCCCCCTCATCTTTATTCTCATCCCCCATGTGAGGCCATCGGGATTTGTGAGGCTGGTCTTGTAAAGGTTCGACTAGTTCAAGCCCTAATCCTTATAACCCGACGTCGTTGGGGACATGCAAAGAAAAACAGAGAAAAAGCAGACTGCTCTGATACCATTGATCTGGATTTAAACAGGAACACAAAAAATTATAGAGATAACCATATACACAAATATGCAGTGGAAATAATCTTCATTTCCTTAATGTAAAATATTAAAAGATGCTTACAAACAGAAATGGAAATAAACTAGCTAGGGTGATGGTAGCTTATCTTTGAGAAGAGATGTGGCAACTACATGCCTCTGAAATGTGTTAAAATTAGGCTGGAAGGCCTATTTATTGTTTAGAAACAATGGAAAACCCTTAAAATCCAAAAACCTAACCCTAGAAGATGAAACGCCAAATTGTGGGCCCCATTTGGGTAAATTGGTACATCAATCTCTCGGAGTCGTACCTTTGGCAGCAGATCTCCATTTAACACATACAATAGCTCATTAGAAAGATTTGTTTGAGAAATATAACTTTGGGAAGAGCAACATCGGTCCATGGACCCATGTTGCTCCCAGATTTCACAAAAAAATGTCATTTAGGGCCTCAAAACGGCTCCAGAAATTCAGGACTCGAAAAAATGCTAAAAATAGTAAATTCTGCTACAATTACGGAAACTGAAAAATTGAAAGAGACAGTCGTGGGGTTACAAATGGGATAGATGGGTGGCCACCAACATCCACCTAGATCAATACACTAGTTGAGGCCACCTGGGCTTATAATACCACTTGGAAGACCACCATTAGATTCACACTCTATGAGCTAGTCTATGGGAAAAAGGCCTTGTTGTCCATTGAGTTTGAGTATAACACATTAAGGATGGCAGCCCAACTATATCTAGATCTCAGCAGTGCACAAAAAGAGAGATTGCTTCACTTGAATGGTTTAGATGAGTTCAAAATGCAGGCCCTCCTACACACGGAGGTAACCCAACTTCAGAGGAAGATATGGCATGATAAGAACATCAAGGATAAGAAATTTCAAGAAGGTGATTAGACCTTATTATATGATTCCATATATAAATACTTTAAGGGAAAGTTAGGGACAAGATGGCTAGGAACTTATGTTATAGAAAGTTGTCATGATAATGGTTCAGTGCAGATCAGAACCATAGATGAAGAGGCCATTCCTTTACTTGTTAATGGACTCGATTGAAATTTTACAAAAGACCATTGTCAAAGCAAGTGTTTGTTGATGGTATCAATAAAACAGTGATGGTGGTGGAGCAAGTTCTAGCTCCTGCCTCATCAAGTCATTGAGAGAGAAGAAAGAAAAATAAGGACTCATGTGAAAACCTCCATGACGCGCCTAAGTCCCACTATTGGTTTGAAAACCTCTTGGGGTGGCCCAATCATGTAAAAAAAAAAAAAGAAAAAAGAAAATAAAAGATCCCTGGGTGAAAACCTCTCTTGAGGTGCCTAGGGAAAATAGCTAGGATGAAAACCTCTTAGAGGTAGCCTAGTTGTTTCCAAAAAAAAAAAAAAAAGAGAAATGATCATGAAAATTTCTATTTGCAAGTCAACAAGGAGGACAATCAGAGAACAAAGGACGATAAAAAAGGGACCTATTTCATTCAAATCTTTATTTTTCCAATCATTATCATTCATCACTCCACCATTTTGTTCATTCTTCTACACTCCTTTGCTTTAGTTTACAAGGGGATTGTGTTTTCTACAGGATCCCCTATAAACCTACAGGATCCCCTAAAAACCTACATGATGATCCTATAGGAATTATAGTGACTCAGGAATCCTACAAGAAGTGACCCTAAGGTGAGAAAATGACATGCCATGTGAAAATAATGACATCCCTACATCACAACTTCATTACCATAGTCTTCACCTTCATGACCCCTACATTCACCATAAAAAAATCAGTTTCAAAAAAAGTATATATTATATATATTTCACAGTCTTCAAGAGAAAACACAAAGAGAAAAATTGAAACAGAGAGTAGAAGGGAGCAACACCTGAGTATTTCTCATTTCTCCACACTCCTAATATTCCTCTCAATCCATGTCACCGTCTTCAAAATCCTAGTAGAGTGTATTATTAAAAGTTTTGATGGAGAAGCAACTACAAGACATCCTGTGGGAAATCCTGTAGCAGCTTATCCCACATAATACAAATCATGTTCGCAGCAAGCTTCCAACATGAATATCCAAGGGCAGAAGGAGATCCACAGCAACAACACCACCCTCATCTTCAACAACAGGTACTTACACATCAAAGGAATCATCAGAGAGCAATAAAAAAGGGAATAAAAAATAGCATGCAACCAACACATAGTAAGCATCTCCATTCTTCAATAACTGCAACAAGGTATTAGTACCAAAGGTAAGTATCTTGCTTCACTCTCTCATTTTCATAATGTATTCAAATGATGTAAAGGTTACAAGTAAGTTGGTTTATAAGAGAAAGGTGGTCAGTTAACCTAGCCACCTTCATTCAGTCGACGAAGAAAAAAAGTTTGTTGAAAATAATACTGAGAGGGGGGGTGAATCAGTATTATCTAGTCCTTTTAACAATTCTTCCTTATTTATACTTTGAATTATTTTTGCATATCAGTACCATCAAACAATGAGCATGAACAAGAAAAACAGACAGTCACATCAAAGAACACCAGATATAAGGTGGAAATCCAATGTGGGTGAAAACCACCTGCTGCAATATGTCTCTATCTTCTTTCAAATTAGAAACTCCTTTTACAATGGTCCTGTATTGGTGCAGTCCTTTACCAGTACGCAGGCTGCAACCTGCAGAGAGCTACAACTCTCTCTCGTTTTCCAGTCTCTCCTGGAAGGGAGCTACAACCCCCTACTTCTTTTCCTTCAAGGACCACTTTTCATAAATTTTCAAACTGGATCCATAAACATCAAATGATCATCAAGTACCAGTAAGTCACCCAGATAACCAGATCCACAATAACAGTAAACTAAACCCAGAACACCTTATCAACAAAAAAAACAGTCAACAAAAGATCTTAAGACAGATACGCAATTTCCTTTTCTCTGGCCTACGTCGCTATGCACTTCACCTTCTGTGGCACCACGCACCTCCGCAGTTGCGCCTTCTGTGGCGCCTTCGCACTGCGCCTTCTGTGGCGCCTCCGCACTGCGCCTACTGTGGCGCCTCTATGGCGTCTCCACACTGCGCCTTCTGTGGTGCCTTTGTGGCATCTCCGCACTGCGCCTTCTGTGGCGTCTCCGCATTGTGCCTTCTGTGGCTCCTTCACACTGCGCCTTTTGTGGTGCCTCCACACTGCGCCTTCTGTGGCGCCTCCACACTGCGCCTTCTGTGGCACCTCTGTGGCGTCTTTGCACTGCGCCTTCTGTGGCGCCTCTGTGGCATCTCCGCACTGCGCCTTCTATGGCGCCTTTGTGGCATCTCCGCACTGTGCCTTCTATAGAACCTTCGCACTGCGCCTACTGTGGCGCCTCTGTGGCGTCTCTGCACTGCGCCTTCTGTGGCGCCTCCGCACTGCGCCTTCTGTGGCACCTCTGTGGCGTCTCCGCACTGTGCCTTATGTGGCGCCTTCGCACTGCACCTTCTGTGGCACCTCTGTGGCGTCTCCGCACTGTGCCTTCTGTGGCACCTCCGCACTGCGCCTTCTGTGGCACCTCTGTGGCGTCTCCACACTTCGCCTTCTGTGGCGCCTCTCTGGCATCTCCGCACTTCCGCAGCTGCAGCACTCGATAGATCACCCTTCACAGATTCGCTTTCCACTTCAATTTCATATAGATCGAGCTTTTGAAACAATAACCTAATATTTCATATCTTAAGATATTCAACCCAAAAGCATACACAAGCCAAATGATCTCCTTTGCTTTATATAGGCAAGCTCTTCCTCAAATCATGGACCAATACCACGGCCAAAACCATA
>APFE031607486.1:10551-59170 GCA_000404065.3 Pinus taeda
CCTCTGAACCTTCCAAAACCCCTTTGAATATTTCTGACAAAATTTGATTCTTCTTCTTCTTCTTCTGGTACGTGACTTACTTCATAATAATCTCCTTTGCCTGACGCCTTGAAAGCAGCTTCTCTTCTATTTGTTGGACCTCCCTTTCTCATTTCATAAGCAGTTAGAATTCCATGTAGCTGAGACATAGTAAGAATTCATAAATTTTCCTTTTCTTCAATTGCAGATACTTTAGATTCAAACTTAGGGGACAATGATCTTAGAACCTTTTCAACCACAATAGCCTCTCTTATTTCTTCACCCAAATTTTTCATACAATTAACAATCTCATCTGCCCGAAGAAGGTAATTAGCCACACTTTCATCATTATACATCCTGAGAATATCATACTGAAGTCTGAGAGTTTGAAGTTTAGCACGCTTTACCTGTTCATCTCCTTCGTAGCTCAAGGCAATCTTGTCCCATATTTCTTTTGCTGATTTATATTGCATAACCTTCACAAACTCTGTTTGAGATAATCATCCCAACAAAGTATTGACTGCTTTAGCATTTGTTTCGTATTTCTTCTTTTCGGCTGCATCTGTAGGAGTAGCTGAAGGAAAAGTGTAGCTTGTCTCTATGATATCCCAAACATCTGTACCAAGAGATTGAAGATATGCAGTAACTCTTACCTTCCAATAATTGAAGTTTTTCCCATCAAAAATCAGTGGCCTGATAGATGCTTCCCTCTCGTAGTTGCTTATGATGAGAGATCTTCCTTCAAGCGATCAAGCTTCTTCAGAAGGACCTGCTCTGATACCAATTGTTGAAAATAATACTGAGAGGGGGGGTGAATCAATATTATCTAGTTCTTTTACCAAATATTCTTTATTTTCACTTTGAATTATTTTTGCATATCAGTACCATTAAATAATGAGCATGAACAAGAAAAACAGACAGTCACATCAAAGAACACCAGATATAAGGTGGAAACCCAATATGGGTTAAAACCACCTGCTGCAATATGTCTCTATCTTCTTTCAAATTAGAAACTCCTTTTACAATGGTCTTGTACTGGTGCAGTCCTTTACCAGTACACAGGCTGCAACCTGCAGAGAGCTACAACTCTCTCTCATTTTCTAGTCTCTCCTCGAAGGGAGCTACAACCCCCTATTTCCTTTTCTTTCAAGGACCACTTTTCATAAATTTTCAAACTGGATCCATAAACATCAAGTGATCATCAAGTACATGTAGATTTCACAGCAGTAACCAAATCAAAAAAACAGAACTAAACCTAGAACACCTTAACAACAGAAAAATTCAGTCAACAGATAGTCCTGAGACGGATATGCAACTTTCCTTTCTCTAGTCTGCGTCGCTACGCACTTCACCGTCTTCTTCTGTACGTATACTCGCAGAACTCCTTCTGTTGCACTGCGTGACCAGACACTGCTTCTTCTGTCGCGCTGCGTACAGTACGCACTCAGACGCACTATCGCGTCGCGTACTGCCACAAACGTACGCACCCAGAAAATCTATCGCGCCGCGTACTTTTACTGTGCATACGCACCTGAACCACTGCTGCTCTGCGTACCCACGCAGTTCGCCTATTTCTGCTCTGCGTACCCACGCAGTCACCCTTCTTCTGCTCTGCGTACCCACGCAGCTCGCCTTCTTCTGCTCTGCGTACCCACGCAGAGGCACCGTTAAACACCTTCGTACAACAGATTAGGGCCGAATTTGTAGATCACCAGTGTGCTACAGTTAGACGGATGCCCAGATCTGATCAAGCGCTCGAGAGATCACCCTTCACATATTTGCTTTCCACTTCACTTTCATATAGATCAAACTTTTTGAAACAATAACCCAAATATTTCAGATCTTAAGATATTCAACCCAAAAGCATACTCAAGCCAAATGATCTCCTTTGCTTTATATAGGTAAGCTTATTCCTCAAATCTCGGATCAATACCACGAGGCAAAACCATAATAACAAAAATACCGTCGGCTAAATACATAAGGAACCCCACGTGTGCTTTTCTCTGCCTTGAAATCAGTGCACTGGGGGTACGCACCTCCTGAACAGCTGACCTGCGTGTCTGGCCGCAGTCCCTGCACGGCGTACTTGCAGGTACATAACTTCTGAACTGTTCTCCTGCGTACTTCTTAATTTTCATCATATTGAGAAGCTTGCCATGGGTGTTGCCATCAAGTACAACATCTGTAACATATAACCTCACTAGAAACATAATGCCAACATATTTTAGTAGAGGGACTCATGTGCCAAATTTGAAAGTAACTATTAAATTACAATTGCATTGAACAACAAATTAATTGGCCAAATCTTATGGAATTGGTGTGGATACCAATTAAACATGTCAATTTTCAAAATTTATCCTTGAAATATATCAAACATACTGACTTAAGCTATGAAGGGACGCAATGTACCATGAGTAAGGAGAAAACTACATCCTCTCCAACATGTCCACACTACTCTCAACAATATCAAGGTTTGGGAGGCTAACCTCATCTCTAGGCTAGAAATGTTATTAAAGAAAAGGGGTGGGAAACCATTGGCTCCCTAACAAGCAACCATTTGTGTCCAACATTGATGGGTAGGAGTCAATCATTACGGACCGAAAGCTTTACGTTACTAACTAGGTCGAACTTATAGAAACCATTATGATCTACCATATAATGTTGTCCTCTACTCATCGTTGCCAAATCCACCCCACCCCCCCACATGTGTTTATTATTATGCAACTAAATTTGTGCTTCACTATTTTTTGTATTAAATACACACACACACGAGGGATTAGCTCAACCAACTGCTGCCAATGTTCTTGATTATTTGGTGATGCAAGAAAGTCCCTAATTTGACTCCCCTAGGTATGTTACAATAGGTTTTCAACATGTTTACAATGGATGTCATCTGTATGTGTTGCAAAGCATCCTGTGGGCTTCCTCGTGAATTTTTCCTTGAAAAAAGGAAAAAAAATATATATATATATGTGTGTGTGTGTGTGTGTGTGTGTGTAGATATATATATACACATACACAACCACATAACACACACCACACACAGACATTATATATATATATATATATTGGGAATCAACACTCTGAAAGTTCACTTTATAGCCACTCCATGACGATATACAACACTAAATGATAGCCTTCTGTTACAGATCCATTTGGGCACATCACTCCCATCATTCAGATCACTACCATTAGGCCTCATCAAAACCTAATTCAGTTGCTACATGCCCTAGACAAGACACCTCTTTGAGTGCCTCCTTCCCTGAGATTTCTTTTGCCTGAAACCCTCTAGAATTTCCTCCTTGAGGGACCAACGCAACCTTGGACAGGGGTGAGTGTTCTTTCGTGTAGGTAGGCCCATGTCAAGGTGCTCTACAGAGAACCTAGGCCCACTTTGACTTGTGATGGGAATAACTGAGCGAAATTCGCATAGGGTTGTGGGAATATTTTTATCCTCTAGAGTCACCTAGAAGATTCCCACACTTATCACCTCCTATGAGGTCGAAAATGGATCAGGACGAGTTAAGTAACCTCCTATCCTCTCATCCCTTCCTCGATGGAAACTAACTCTAAGTATGGAAGGCCATTCAATACCCTCATTTATGAGAAAACCTCCTCCTTTTCCTATAAATTGAGCACTCATCTAAGTGATCAGGGGTTCAACTTTGAGAATTTGTAAGGAGATTCTATTTAAGTGAGAATTGAGATTGTAAGTGAGTAGTATTATGCTACCAAAGTACTGTGCAATTGATGTGATGATGGTTGGAACCCAAGCTGGAAGAGTGACAATGGATCAGACTTCATGGTTGTAAGTCTTCCTTCTACTTAATAAAGTTGTTTACACCTTTTTCCATATGCTTATCTTGATATATAATGTTTATATGTGTGAATGTATCTGATTCCATTTACTTGTATTCAATAGATATCTTGCTTTGATTGGTTCTCTGTCTTATGTTTATGCTTACAGGTACTTTTTTAGCGAGTTAAGTTCAAGGAGTGATGGGAGTCAAACAAATGAGAGAAAAGGAAACCAAAAGAAAAAGTATGTCGCTTGATTCCCTTTGTCTTATTTAATATTTATAGAAAAAGTATAAGCACTTTAAATATGTTGTTCTAGGTATAAATACCTACCTAGGGAATTTGTATTCATCCGTGTATACGAGATTCCTCATAACAAATTGGCAACCATACTATGGAACGATCATTGTTCCAGGTAGTTTACCTTCATGATAGTACACCCTAGTAGACTTTACTTACTTTCATTGATATTATTCCATCCCTTTCGAAGTTTTTTGGTAAAAATTTGCACTGAAATGCCTACTTTAGGAATGTTTTGGAATCAGTGCACCCTTCATCAGGGTATAGTGCGATGATCAGTGCACTACCTCCCATTCAGACCTGCACTAACTAGTGGATTGTCTCCTATTCAAACTTGCACTGATCAGTGCACCCTTGGTTTAGAGACATTGCATTTCAATGCACTGTCTCCCATTCAGGCCTGGACTAATCCACCTTAGGTCAAATTTTTAACTTTGGACTGGGTTTTTCACCAAATTTCCTTTTGTTTCTTCCTGTTGAATGATCAATGAATGTTATGTCTTTGAACTAAACATTGTATTTCCTTTCCTAGCCCTACTTTGGCCTTGATTGTTTAGTGTTTCTTAAATGATTTCTTTATCACTATCAATTCATTGTCAAAGTTAGTACATAGTTGATTAATCTTTGTTCAAAAGAAAGTGTCATAAAAGTATTCATTTTTTTCGACACAAAACTGTTGTAAAGTCTTCATTCTTGAAAAAGGATTGATTTATTGTATGTGCATTATTTTCCTTTTGTTCATCATATCATTAAGGGAATAGAAAATAAAAACTTGCATTGTGCAAATTGTAGTTTGTGAATGCTTGATAGGAATAGTTAGGGAAACTACATTAGATGTGCTCTTTGCTCTTTGACAAAGATTTGATTACTTTATCCCTATCTAGCTAAGGTTTTCATTGTCAAAATTGAATGAAGATGATGCTTATCATAATAGTTTCATTCTAGGAATTGCAAACATACATCACGTGGTGAACCTTGAAAGGCAAATTGTTAAGATGATCAACTTAAAATTCACCTAAATTAACCTAATGGAGTATTCTCACCCAACACAAAACATTTAGATGTTCTAGGCTAGATATGTGTTCTAACATTGTAAAACATAGTAGTTGTTGCTAAATTGTCTATGATACATCCCCAGTGTGATACCTCATTCCACGTACGTGAGTATATCGTAGCTCATCCACGTACCTTCAGGTATATAGGGCAGTGTTATAGTACGTAAAGTATATGTGAATGCTCTCACCATGTGGTTTCACATTAGACAACGCTAATGCAGATTGGGCCTCCATGTACTCTCGGGTATATATGGGAAGATAACACTAGGTTTTTATCCATCTTTATGTAACCAAGTCAGCCACCTTGTACACTGTGATACACCGAACACAACATTTGGAAAGATTACCTACCCATACTTCTCGATTCGCTGGGATGTATTCTACAATTCATAGTTTCTTGGTAATCCTTTTTCCTAGATTAACCATCTTTTGTTTTTTTATGTTATTTTGATTAAAATGAAATTAATTGACCACGAATAAAATCCTCCACACTCACTCCTTAATTGGTTTTACGTTGAGACATATGGAAACAAATCTAGAGTCCATCGATCAAGGAATTCCTTTTTATCGGAATCCTATTCCTTTTCCTCCTTTTGGAAATATTGGTGCTTATTATATGGCTACATTATCCCTTCCAAGATGTACCATTGGCTTTCCAGTATGGTTGTTTTCAACCCCTTTGGTTCAAAATGTCATAATTTCTCCACAATTGAGTACTCCAACAGGACAAAATCAACCCCCAGTTGATCCCAAAGTTGACCCTTTGCCTTCTTTGTCAGTTATTTCTTGTTCACCTTCTTCCTCTTCGCCTGGTGAAAGTATTGGTACCAGTAACCAGGTGGCTAAGAAGAAGAAGAAGAAGAAGCCAACTCAATAAGGGGGCAACCAGGCAACCATTGCTTCGAATGTAACTTTTGATGAGAAACCATCCCATAAGCTTGACGAACTTTGATATCCAAGAAAAATTTGTATGGGAGACCATCTTCTTTGAAATTGTCTTGTTATTCCTCAAATCTTAGAACAATTTTTTTCTTGTTCACATCATCTTGTGTCATCAACTTCTAGAGATCATGGTGGTGACACACCATCAACTAGTGGTAGTAAAGTTCATGGAAAGAAGGGTAAAGTTAAGTTTCCCTATCAGTTATGTGAAGGGAATCAACCCATTCATCTTTGTCCCTATCTCAGTGAAGCCAAAAAAGTGTTCAAAAATCGTCATGCTTCACTACAGCGACTTCCATCTAGTTACATGAGACAACCCCTTAATCCTTCAATAGTTGATAAAGTGACTGGCCCAAATAAACCGTCAATCAAACCCAAACTCTCTGAATATGAATCCCATGAGTCTATACCTAACCAATCATAGGTCCAGGAAATAGTTGACCCGATTTCACCTTTAGTTAATCGTACCTTTACCGAATAGAATGAACATGATACCACTCGGGTTCTTTTCGTTTCCTCAAATTCCAATGAGCTTCGGGGCAGTCCTCCTATTACATAAATATAGGAGGAAAATCCTTCCGCTCTCGTAACTCAAGGGGATAATACTATTGTTTCTACGATACCCCCTCCTAGTAGTCTAGTCACTTCCTTTGATTGGAATCAACTAGTAGGATGTCATCTTCCTTCTTATGTGCATTTCGAGATCATAGTACAGGTTTGTAATATGATTGTACCTGGCACAATTATAGATGAAGGTGCATCTGTGAGTATGCTTTCCTCCACTTCTTGGCAAGCACTCAGTTCGCCGCCACTTGTTCTTATTACCCAGAATCTGTTGGCTTTTAATGGAGGAACGAGTCAACCATTAGGGATCCTTCCTCAGTTTCCTATTACTTTGGGAGGAAAAATTGTTTATCTGAATGTGATGGTAGTCCCAGGCCCTTTAGATTACAATTTACTTCTTGGATGTGACTATGTTTATGACATTGGAGCTATTGTTTCAACACTCTTTTGAGTGATTTTTTTCCCGCATGAACGAATAATTGTCATTGTTGACCGGCTTCCGTTTCCCTATCCGTATATGGCTTCCAGTCAACCATATTCCCTAAATGGTCCTTCTGTACCAATGGTATCATCCCCATCATGGGTTAATTATGTGGCGACCCGTTCCATGCCTACACCAACTGACGATCAATTTAGTGATGTTATACATTATGTACTGGGGGCATTGGAACTAGGTCTCTCAAATGTATTCCTTACTACAGATCCCTTCCAGAGCATTTTTCTCCCATCTAATGAGAACCTCTTGGAAGTCATGACCTCTTATGAGTCGTGATCAAGGAGAATGAGGATACTTCCTTGTCTTGTGTCAACCTCATTAAAGAATGAAACAAAGGGTATGAGGAGAGTTCCCTGTCTTGTGTCAGCCTCATTAAAAAATGAAACAAAGGTTATGAGCATAGTTCCTTGACTTGTGTCAACCTCGTTAAAAGGAAACAAGGAATCAGAGCTTATCTCCTTGCCTTGTGTTAAGCTTGTTAAAAAATGAAACAAGGAATACGAGGATAGTTCCTTGTCTTGTGTTAACCTCGTTAAAAAATGAAACAAGGAATATAAGTATAGTTCTTGGTCTTGTGTCAACCTCGTTAAAAAATTAAACAAATGGTATGAGTATAGTTCCTTCTCTTGTGTCTGTTGGGTGCTAAAAGCTATCTTTTAAAAATCATAATTGCCTCACATTAATTATCAACCTGGGTAAGTCTTTTTATTCCAAGAGTATACACAATATGTGCAAGCTATAAAGCTAGAAAGTAATGCTTTAAAATAAGTTATTAAATTCAATAGAGGAGTAATTGCATGCAGTCGTAAATCTCAAGTTGTAGCTTTTAAACGAAATAATGCATCTAAGCATCAAGACTTAATCTCAAGAAAAACCATAATCCAATCTTAAGCAAGCAATTCAAATAGGAATAACATCAATCGAGAGCACAGCAGTAGTAACTGAGCTCTTTCAGTTGGATCTACATTATTCAAGCAATTTGAATGGGAATCAGATCAACTAAGAGCACTGTAAAAATAACTGAGCTCTTTCAGTTGGATCTAGACTAATCACACTCTGTATTAATTAACAAGAAATAATTTGTTAACTGATAACTAATTCAATCCACAGTATCAATAAATGAAATCAATTAGCAGAGTTGTGTATTACTGAAATTAGTATACAAAATCAGAATTAAGGAAATTAAAACAACTGCAAAGATATAAAATAGAATAAACTCACAAGAAATGGAAAAGTATAAAATCGGGAACAACAGTAAGATCAACCAAATATTGGGCCCTAGCCACCAATAGATATTGCTTAGCTACTTCAAACTATCTGAATGGAGAACAATGCAAGTTATATCTTATTCATCAAATCCAAATGTCATTTACAACATGATGTGTCCTTCAGAATAACATTTTGTATATTACAATTGCGGTCCCAAGCAAAAAGTTAAATCTCTCCATTATATCTCCTCCTCCTATCCTATCCTATTATCCCCCATTATCTCCCTCCTCTCTTTGGTCTATGTTTTCATTTAAATACACAAAGAGTAAAGAGAAGTTACAACAGATATGATTACAAAATGATTCCCATTACAAAATTAGATTGTTCCAAACAAATTGATTAGCAAGATCATATCTGAAATATCTCTTGATCAACATTCAACAGGAACAAGTCGAATTTGCTATTGCAACTGAAATAATTTGGAAAACGACCACAACAACAAATCTCAAAAAATAGTCTTCAGAGAACCTTCAGTTTCTCTTAATAAAGATCAAATTTGAGAAAACTGCTCGTTGTAAAACTAACTCTATCTGTTCTAGACAAAACCCATGTTTCAGATTTTTCATATTCTTCTTCATTTTCCCGAAACATTCAATGAAAAATTGTCACTTCTTATTCCAGCGAATTTCTGAGTTCGAATATTTAATAATAAGTTGGAGATCAAATTTGCAATATGGAAAAGATCTTGGAGGCTAAAATGGTGAATGATGTTTGAACAAATTCATTAAACCATCATTGGTAAAATCATTCATAATAATCATTAATTTATTAAAAATAAAGGAGAAGAAATAATATTTATCCATAAGAGCATAAATAATTATAATATGGAACTATATGATAAAGTGCGATAAATGACGTGATAAGGAATGGTAGAAATGGATGAAATAGGTGTTAAATAGTGATAATAATAGTGACAAACTAGCAACCCAACATACTCCCAAACTGAATATATTGCATGTCCTCATCCAACCCAGAGCCTCTGTATTAACCAAGCAATAATACAAAAATTGTTAATCACAACTCATGAAATGGATGGAACAGATGACTTCTTCCTCAAATAATGAATATTCAATTTTAGCAATGTTTATGAAGGCGTAACAATTTTTACATTGACATTAAACTATATGTATATGAAGTTGCAACAAAATATGATATAAGTAACAACAAAATTCATTAACCATTTTCTCAAAAACTACAAACCGGATTTTGCTGAAATTTCGCATGTAGATTTCTATTATATTAATACTGCTCTAATACAAAAATCAGATCTTTTTGATGCAGGTATGATGAGATATAAGAAAAATGGCTATAGGTGACAGTGCATGATATATGAAATTTTGATAATCTAATTTAACTTGAAATTTTCCGGGTTTGTGTATTTTAATGGTACCTCTTTGTTATCCAAAAATCACAAGAATTTATTTCATAGTTTTAAACATATACACCAATCAATTTATGTATTGTATAAAAATGAAATTGTGTGCCTTAAATGAGAAATAAAGTAGAAAACATTCATCATGTGTAGCAATTCCTCCCCCAAACTAGAGAGTTAGCATGCCCTCATTCAATGCTAGAAAACAAATTGAGGTGGTTGCTACAATTTTCTGAATTCTATGCTTGGTGTAAAGCAACACAGAATCAGGGAGGTGTTGAGAATGAATAAGAATATTAATGGATGATAAAGAATATTAATGGAATGGTCATAATAAATAAATAAATGAAAGGAACACTCCCCCAAACTGAAAGATTCTGTCTTTGAGAAATGGGAAGCGGTAAAGATGTGGAATGAATGATGATAAATAATGCTCAGTGGATTTTGCATGAAATTCTCCAAAACTCATAATAATTCAGAAAAGTACGTTATTTTACCTCAAGTTCTACCTCTGAAAAAATGTGGAATGACATGTATGGACTGGAATTTGTTGAAGCTAATGTAGGCTGAGTTGATGCTGAAAGTGATGCAAAAGCTGGAATCCAGGCAAGCACATCATGTTTGAACAATTGTTTGTGTTTGCGAGTTTCTCGAGCCTCTTCTGTTGGTTGCAATAGTGTGGCCTTATTGTGAATAGACTTTCCCCCCCATACTTGTTGTTCTCCTATAAACAAGTCACTATTTTACATGCAAATTTCTTGAATCCACAGTTTTAGTTTTGAAAATCAACAGATAAGCCGTATGAAAAAATCTCAATCAGAAAAAAACTTTTGTATAGATCCAATACTAATATTTTATCAAATCAACAAGTTATGACAGAGTGCAGTAATTATATTGCATGTTATCCCATAATGCATACCTTTCCCCTCCAATTGGAAAAATGCGTTCATGAGCAGAAAGCATAGGAAACTTGTTGTTCTCATGGCAAGGCAAGCAAATGAATAGTATGACAGTAAATGAAATAGAGTACACATATCAATGATAGGACGGCAAGAGTTATGGTTATACTGAGAGCAACGTGTGTAAATATAGTTATGAATAAGAGATAGGACACTTTAGATTGATCATAAGTTATGTGAAAAAGAAAAAGGACAACAATATGCCAAAAAGATGCTTTGCTGATCGTATTCGAGACCAGAATGATGCGATGGATTAGAAAACAATTTCTCATGCATAAAGGTTCAAAACAGGGAAAAATTAAGGAAAAAACTTCTCCGATAAAAAGAGAGAATAAGAAGAGATTATTATAGTAATAATTGATGATAAGATATATCTTCATTACCACAAGCAGAGCCTTTGCTTCCAGTAGACATCCATAGCCTAAGCAGGGTTGCTTCTTAACCCATATGAAATGGGATCCTCAATTTATAAATGGAGAGTTCTATTTTTCTTCTGTAGGAGAGATCAATGTGCTGGCATGGTAACGAGATAACCACATTGCCATTCACTTGGATGTAGCAAAAGAGATCAAGTCCTCTTGTGATGAGAACTTCTGTTCCAAGGATATTTTAGCTATCCAATGGATGATAACCTTGGTGTGGTGGACATAGTGGGAATTTCACTTCACTACATCCTTATGAACATGGTAGGTTGGATCTTAATGAGACCCCCTATCCTCTATCTGTAGGCAAACGTTTGTTGTTATTACACATTGTTATTATAAAGAGAGGGAGGCTCAGTACTAATTAAGAGTAGTGATGGTGGAAGAAGTTGAACATGTCAATAGAAAAAAAATATACCCATAATCTCGTTTATTACAAAAAGAGAAGATTATAAGCTAGAAGGGTGGAACCAGCATTGTATTAAGATGATCAATCAATATCATGTACAACAGAAAATGATGTAGTAAATTAGTATATAAATAACTATGTCCCTCTTCTTAAAAAGAATCTCTCATCGAGAAGTTTTCATGTCAAAGATCATAACATTAAGGGTATTCACCAACATCAATAGACTTCCATAATTATTTTCCTCATAAAAGTATTGTACTTCATGCCATGAAAGGGAATCAGAAAAATGGGGATGAAATGAGCTAGGAATAATCCCACAAGAGGAAGGAATTTTTATTCACAAAACACAAAACTTCAGAAGAAGAAAAAATGATGTTTGAAATATGGAACTATTATCGCTGTAAAAATTCCTTAAAAAATTTGATAACATACATGGTTTCTAAAAAAAAAATTTAGTCATGGTCAAGTCCTTTTTATGTTTTAAGAGTCTAAGTCATAGGGTTAGACTCTGATTTCTAGCATCAAATAAAGTTTAACAACCTTGTTTGGTCCCTTGTGAATCCCATCTCATGTTTAAAGTTTCATGTGTCTAGTCATTTCAAACTTTTGAATGCACTACAAAACTGTCTAGGCATTTTTGTAGCGCAAAGAATTACACTACGTGTGCTACGAAAAGGCGGGTTCGTAGTTCGGTGTTTTCCTAGCGCAAAACCCTAAATTTGCACTAGATGTGCTATGAAATCACAGATTTGTGCTAAATCTTGTTTAACTGCCAAATCCACCAGAATCCGTTAGATTTTCATCATCAGGTGTGAGTCCATGAACCTTACCATTCACATGCAATCATTCATATCCATCATTAGATTCGTTAGGGGTCATTTGTCCACACTCATTTCAAATTTAAAAAAAGGGAAGCGTTATTTGATCCTGGTCATTCCATGTTGGTCTTGATCATATTCATGCATGAGACAATTGTTGTTGTTCTTAAGTTTGAATCAAACAAGCCCAGGGTGAGTAGAGACTAGAATTCTTCCACAGGTTTCAAGGGAGGCAACTCTTCAATTAAGCAAGGCATTTTCTTCTAGGTTGTCCTATTTGCATGGATTTCAAAGGAGATATGACGAAAGAAAGAAAGAATCATAGGTCAGGCCAAAGTCTAAGAACTGAACCTGAAGGCTTAGATGCTCTCACAAAGGATAAATCAGTGGAAGAAGCTTTCAAAAAAGTAGGTTGCTAGAGATTCTGTGAGAAACTACAGGGAGGACATAGCTAGGTGACTAAGGAATTTTATCTCAACTTCACAACCTTACATACAAATATTGGGGTCTTAGAATTGCCAGTTCCTCCTGAAGTGATATCTTTAGTCATAGAAGTTCCTAGACATCAGGAAAATCGGTTTAAGAATTTCAAGTTTGAGATGGCACCCTGCAAGATTTTCATGAAGTCAAAGTTTGTAGACACAGATTTGACTAAAGCAATGCCAAGGGATTATGTCAAATATGCATTTTCCAACTTACTCTCATGCATACAAAGGTATTTCACCTCTGAATAAAGATACCACAAGGTGTATTTTTACCATTTCAAACTCATTTTGCATTTCAGTGGCATAATATCTCTAGATTTACCTTTGTTTCTGTTTCGTACCTTAGGAAGGATGTTTGATAAAATATAGTTGAAGAAAGAGGCATGTGAAACATTCTTGTTCCATCATGGATTAATTAAATTAATGGTCTTGCGTGTACATCATAGGGTAGATAGAGAGTGGTCTACATTTCTCTTTATGTCTGGTCTTAGAGTTGAAACAAGACTTAGCCCTAAGGCTAATGAAATATCATCACCAACGATTAGTCACCATGCAAAAGAAAGGTCTAGCAGGTTTCGAAAACTAAAGGCTAGGAAGCAAGCTAAGGAGCCAATGGAACCATTGATTATTCAAGATACTCCTTAGCAGTCACAGAAGAAGAAAGTTTAGATGAAAGAAGTAGCAAAAGAACAATCCATTGGTGAAACAATCTAGAGAAGGGTAACTAGAAGCCAAATAACCAAAGAAAAGGGTAAAATAGTGGTCACTGATGAAAGCCCAGCCTCAAAGGGCAATTGAATGATCTTCTCCAGCCAATTAACATTGAGGAGTCCCCTCTGGTCCAAGCAGACTTCATTGAATTAGGTGAGAGCAAGTTAAAAAAGATCAAATCCTTCAAAAAGTTAGAGTTTGATGATCAAGTTTTGGAATTTGTCTTTAGGCCTAGAAGGACTGTGACTAGGTAGTCCAAAAGGTTACAAGAGGTAGAGCCAGAGGTGAGTGAGATAAGAGAGATATCAAGATTATGTGAAGAGCCCATAGTTCCAGTAGTGCAACCATCATTCATGCATGAAGATGACAGAAACAGAGCAGTTGATACTCAAGAAGAAGAAAATAAATTTGAGGAAGTCAAGAAGAAATTGAAGCTTGCCAATATTGAGATTGCTCAACTTAAGAAAAGGGCAAGGAAACATGCAATTGAAAAAGCCAATTTCAAAAGGGTAAAGGCCATATGGGAAGATCGAAATGTTCCAAAACCTGAAGTAGTTGGCAGAGATGCTCAATATTTCACCTTGACTGTCCCTACAACAAAGGAAGTAAGATATATCAGAATGATCAATGACAGATTACGAACTAATAGCAGGGTGATGAAAAGACAAATTGAAGACCTAAAGATTTAGCTGAACAAGTCTGGAGGTCTACCTCAGCACAAATAAATAAGGTAGTAAGTGATGAAACCTTAACACAATTTTGATTGAACCTAGGACATTACATTTTGAAGTTGTTTTATTGGTGGGTAAGCTCAACTATATGTGGCATACTGGCATAAGGGAACAGCTGAGAAGAATCCTTAGGAGGAACGTTTTTGGGAAAAAATGTGTAATTTGACTCACACAGTAGTTTCGTAGTGCGCTACGGAACTGCTGTAGGCGACTTGCAATGCACAATAGTTTCGTAGCGTGCTATGAAATTGTTGTAGGTGCAATTTTGTTCTTTTTGGTTAATCTTCAAAGGGATGAAGGAGTTATTTCTGGAAAAGAATGTCGTTGTTAAGGTGTAAGGAGATCATTTGAAAATGTTTCTATCTTCAGTAAATAAAAACTCAAGGAATGAAGAATATATGCAAGAAATAAGCCTTGCGCTACAAAAATAATAGTTAATTTCATAGCGCACCCAGTTTGAATTTCTTTAGACAAATTTAACGAGTTTTGATTTTGTACAAGTGTAAGGGCAAGTTTCCATGGCTAGTTCAACATATGTTGTATGATGAAAATGGATATTTTGACCAGCAAAAGTTTTGAGGAACACCATTGAAGACCAAGGTTGCATTGTAGGATACATTTTCCCAATTTTTCAGGATAGTTAAAGGAGGAGTGATTGAAGGCCAGCATGGAAGTTATAGTCATCACCAAGATTGAAGTTAAGGAGGAGCAGCCGTGAAAGATCGAATTTATTTCATAGTCTAGGTTGTTACTATCATAATAAGGAGTTGTACTCCTAATTGTATTAGGACTCTAGGATAGTTAGTTAACTACCACTTGTAATTAATGGCCTTTTTAGGTTTGAATAGGTGTCAAGTTAAACAAATTTGAATTCCCCTTATGTTGGAGGAAGGAACCCAATATTGTAATGAACTCTATATAAGACAAGAGGTGGAATGCCTTAATGGTTGGCAATTTTCAAAAGAAACAAACATATTGTTTTATTGTAAGGATACCCCTAAGGTAAAGATACCCCAAAGGTAAACATGATTCTTCACTTGGTAAAAGGGGCACTCAACCTCCACCTTCTATCAAAGAAGCTGAAAAAACTATTTTTGTTTTCATCCTTGAGAATGAAATTACAAAAATTAAAATATCAGTCCCTTTTAGTGAGATTCTCAAGGTAGATAAATATAGAAGCAAGATTGTAGAGATGTTAAATTGACAACCAGGAGCTGCTGATATTTTAAATGTACAAGAAGAAAATCCTACTATATACTCGGGTCCAAGGTTAGAATATGACCAAAATGAAGAGTTTCCTCCTTTCTATGTAAGCATTAGTATTCATGATATGACCTTACATAATGCTATGTTGGATTCAGGGGCTTCTCATAATCTCATGCCCGAAGTAATTATGGAGAGGTTAGGATTATAGGTAACAAGACCATATAAGGATTTATTCTCTTTTGGTTCAAAAAGAGTCCAATGTATTGGGTTAATCAAAGATGTTGTTGTTGGTTTAACACAAATCCCAGCAAAGGCAATTGTTATGGACATTGTTGTGGCTAACATTCCACCAAAGTTTGGGATGTTTCTATCAAGATCGTGGGAAGCAAAAATCAAAGGCAAAATGTAGATGGACCTCACCTATGCCACCATCCCTATTTTTGGTGAGTAAAGGAGATTCTATCGGGAGACCAGAATGGCTTATATGGTAAGAAGTAAAGACAAACCTCAAAATTTTCCTATTTATTCATTTGATACTGAACTTGGATATGCCATTATTTTTAATGAGTCAGTTGATAGTGGACTGGAAGAGATGAAAACAAAAAATAAGCACTCAGAAAATCAACAAGAAGAGATGAAGGGATGGTGGTCTTTGTACTTTGATGGATCAACAGGAAAAGAAGGGGTACAAGTTGGAATTTGGATCACAAGTCCAAGTGATGAAAGTAAGTTTTACTCGTACAGACTGAACTTGATTACACAAATAATATGGTTGAATACGAATATTTGGTTTCGGGCCTAAAAGTTTTCATTATTAGATAAGTTGGGGGTGTCTATCAAACAAAGGATGTAAGAATGAGAGCATATAGAAATCTAGTTTTAGATATGTTGGAAAATTTTCAAGCATATCGTTTCACTATCAAAACTAGAGACCAAAACTTCATTGTTGATTCTCTTGCTGTTTCAGCAAGTTTGTTTCTCATTCCTATTCATTCTTCTGAAAAATATGAGGTTCAAGTTGGTCATAGACTATTTATACCAGATAATATTACCAATTGGCAAGTCTTTGAAGATGATCAACAGCTAAAGGATTTTCTTGAATTGAAGGAAGAATTTGAAAGTACTCAAGTAGATCAACAAAACATGCTTGCTGAGTGTAAAGAAAATTTTGAAGTTTTACAGTTAAAAAATAATTTAATGCTGAAGGGTCTAATTCCTCTTGAGAAGTTGTTCAATCAGAATGATGTGTTCAAATCACCAAAGATACAAGGTGATGAAGAGGAAATAGAAAGGCGCAATCTAGGTACTTCAATTTTACTTAAGATGATAAAAACTTCAAAGTTTCTTCCAGGTGATATGAAAGTCAAATATGTTGAGATGATGAAAAGGTTTGTTGATATTTTTGCTTGGAATTGTGATGACTTAAAACAATATGATCCCTCCATTATTCAGCATATTATTCCTACGAAAGTGAAGGAGAAACCTTTCAAACAAAATTTAAGAAGAATTAATCTGCTTCTCATGCCATTGATTGAAAAGGAGATTAAGAAACTCTTTGATGCTAAAATGATTGTCCCAATCAGATTTTCAAATTGGCTTGCAAACTTGGTTACGGTTAGAAAGAAGAGTGGAGAAATCAAAATTTGTATTGATTTCAGAAATTTGAATAAGGCTTCATTAAAGGAAAACTATCCTCTTCCCAAGATGGATTCAATTTTGCACAATATTGTTGGTTCACAAAGAATTTTTATGCTTGACGGTTTCTCAGGGTACAATCAGATTCTTGTGCATCCAGATTATCAGGAGAAGACAACTTTCACAACACCATGGGGCACATTCATGTATGCTAAGATACCTTTTGGTCTCATGAATGTGGGAGCCACCTTACAAAGAGCAGTGGATATTGCTTTTGCTAATGAAAAGGATAAATCAGTGGTTGTTTATCTTGATGACATCACAGTCTTTTCGAAGAAGGGAGAAGATCATTTGAAGCACCTTGAGAAAATTCTGCTAAAATCTAGAAGGTTTAGTATCTCTCTTAATCCTACTAAAAGTATATTTTCTTTAACATCAAGAAAGTTACTCGGTCATATGATTTCTAAAGAAGGAATTAGGATTGATCCTAATAGATTTAATGGAATCCAAAAGGTAGATCTGCTAAGAAGTAGGAAAGAGATCCAATCTTTTCTTCGAAAAGTGAATTTTGTTAGGCGCTTCATTCCAAATTTTGCTAAGATTTTCAAGGATATAACAAGTATGTTAAAGAAAGGAGTGGAATTTAAGTGGATAGTTGAAGCAAAGAAATCTTTCTAAGAAATTAAGAAGGCGTTTACATAAGCACCGGTACTCATCAATCCAGATTTTTCCAAGGAATTTCTTATCTTTACATTTGCTTCCAAGAATACAATCACTAGAGTAATGCTACAAAAACAAAAACAAGGTACTGAACAACCTATTTCTTTCTTTAGTAGGACATTAGTAAATATTGAACTGAAGTATAATATTCTAGAAAATCAAGCTTATGCCTTGGTGAAAGCTATAAAAGATTTCAAAATCTATGTTGTACATTCTCACAATGTGGCATACGTTCCAAGTGTTGTAATAAAATATATTCTAACTCATGCAAATCTTGATGGTAAGATGGGAAAGTGGATAGCCGAATTTCTAGAATACAATATATACATCAAACCAACAAAATCGGTGAAGGGTCAAGGCTTCACAAAGCTAACGACTCAGTGAAATCTGGACTGCCTTGACATAAATCTAAATGCAGAAATCTCAGAAATTTTTGAAAATGAGGAACAATTGGTCCAAATTAATGAGAAATTCTTGGTTTCAGAATGGAATAAGGATGTGGCCTTTGTTCTACAGCATGATAAAGCTCCCGCCAATCTAATGAAGTCTAAAGCAAGGTTTGTTAAGCTGAAATCTTTTGAGATTTTTTTGTATATGATCAAAATCTATTCTGGAAAGATGCAGGAGGAATTTTGCTGAATTGTCTCCTTGAAGAAGAATCTGATAGAGTTATTGAAGAATTTTATAAAGGAGATTGCGGAGGACATCATCATTGGAAGGTTAGAACAAACAAGATCCTAAGAGCCAAGTATTTTTGGCCAACAATGTTTAAGGATATCTACAAAAAGATCTCTGCATGTCATGAGTGTCAAATTTTTTAAGGAAGAAGGAAGCTTGTACCTTTGCCTTTGATCCCTATTTATGTAGAAGCTCCTTTTCAGTGGTGGGAGCTAGAATTTATTGGAGAGATACATCCTTCTTCATTAGGGCAACACCGCTGGATTCTTACAGCAACAGATTACTTTACCAAATGGATAGAGGTGATTCCAACAAGGCAAGCCAATGATTATGTAATTATTTCTTTGTTAGAATATAATATGTTGTCTCGATTTGGTTGCCCCATGAAGATCATAATAGATAATCCTCAAGCTTCCAAGTCTAAAAATTTAATCAATTTCTGTCATCAATAGCAGATTACTATTGGACATTCTATTGCTTACTATCCTCAAGGCAATGGTCTTGCTGAATCATCAAATAAGAGAATTGTTAGAATCATCAAAAAGGTGTTGCAGGAAAACAAGAAAGCTTGACACTTAAAGTTGAAGTATGCCTTATGGGCTAATAGGATTTGTACAAAGAGATCAATTAGGACTTCACCATATGAACTAGTTTATGGTGCTGAAGCTATATTTCAGACATCACTTGGAGTACCGGTAATGAAGCTAATTCAAGGACTTGAAGAAGAGCTAGATGCCATTCAGAGAAGAATCAACCAGTTGATATCCTTACAAGAGAAGAGACATGAAGTCTATGACAGTCATCAACATGCTTAGAATAGAATTAAGAATACATTTGATAAAAAGATCAAAGAAGATAGTTTTCAGATTCAAGACAAAGTGTTGAAATGGGAGGCCATAATTGAACAAAAAGGCAAGCATGGTTAGTTTAAGAATTTATGGAAGGGTCCTTTCTAGATTTTTGGTTTTCATGGGAACAACACTTACATACTACATGAAATTGATGGAGGATTATATGTTGGAGCGCCTGTTAACGGCAGGTTCCTAAAGCATTATCATTGTTGAAGTATTACCGATTTCTCATAACATTGTATATATCTGTTTTTGTCATTTTTTGCTAATAATGACAAGCTGAAATAGAAATCTTAAGCCCGAGGTGAAGGCCAAAAAATTTTGAAGAGGATTCTTGTCAACAAAATTTCTATTTTTATCATAATGGATAAAGCACTAGAACTGCAGGTTCTTAGTGTACCACAAGGGCACGCTATCCTAAGTGGAGCCACTATTATCACTGTAAAAGCTCCTTAAAAATTTTGATAACCTACATCGTTTCTAAATTTTTGTATCGGTCATGATGAAGTCATTTTTATGTTTTTAGTTTCTAAGTCATAGGGTTAAAGTCTCATTTCCAACACCAAATAAAGTTCAACAACCTTGTTTGGCCCCTTGTGAATCCCATCTCATGTTTAAAGTTTCATGTGTCTAGTCATTTCAAACTTTTGAATGCGCTACGAAATTGTCTAGGCGTTTTCGTAGTGCAAAGTCCTAAAATTACACTCCCTATGCTACGAAATCGAGGATTCGTAGTTAGGTGTTTTCGTAGTGCAAAAGCCTGAATTTTCAGTAGATGCGCTATGAAATTGGGGATTCATGTTAAAACTTTTCTAACTGTCAAATCGACCAGAATCCATTAGATTTTCATCATCAGGTGTCCACCAATGAACCTTACCACTCACATGCAATTATTCATATCCATCATTAAATTCATTAGGGGTCATTTGTCCACACTCATTTCAAATTTCAAAAAAGGAAAGACTTAGTTGATCACAATCATTTCGTGTTAGTCTTGATGATATTCATGCATGAGACACTTGTTGTTGTTCTTAAGTTCAAAGAAAACAAGCACAAGCTGAGTAGAAACCAGAATTCTTCTGTAGGTTTCAAGTTAGGCAACTCTTCAATCAAATTCAAGCGAGGTAGCTCTTTAATTAAGCAAGGCATTTTCTTCCAGGTTGTTCTCTCTCCAGGGTTTCAAAGGAGATATTTCAGAAGAAAGAAGGAATAACAGGTCAGGACGATGTCTGAGAACTAAACCTGAAGGCTTAGATTCTCTCACAAAGGATAAATCAGTGGAAGAAGCTTTCAAAAAAGTAGGTTGTTGGAGATTATGTGAGAAACTACAGGGAGGACATAGCCATGTGACTAAGGAATTTTCTCTCAACTTCACATGCTTGCATACAAAGATTGGGGTGTTAGAATTACCAGTTTCTCCTCCAGTGATATCTTTAGTCACAGAAATTCCTAAATGTCAGGAAAAATGTTTTAAGAATTTCAAGTTTGAGATGGCACCCTGCAAGATTTTCCTGAAGCCAGAGTTTGTAGACATAAATTTGACTAAAGTAGTGCCAAGGGGTTATGTCAAATATGCATTTTCTAACTTAATCTCATGCATACAAAGCTATTTCACCTGAAGGGAGATACCACAAGGTGTATTCTTACCATTTTAAACTCCTTTTGCATTTCAATGGTATAATATCTCTATATTTACGATTCTTTTTGTTTCAGAGCTTAGGCGAGATGTCTGATAAAATACAGTTGAAGAAAGAGGCTTGTGAAACATCCCTGTTCCATCATGGCTTGATTAAATTAATGGTCTTGCATGAACTTCAGAAGGTAGATAGAGAGCTCTACATTTCTCTTTATGTCTGGCCTTAGAGCTGAAACAGGACTTAGCCCTAAGGCTAAGGAAAGATCATCACCAAGGATTAGTCACCATGCAGAAGAAACGTCTAGCACGTTTGTGAAACTAAAGGCTAGAAGGCAAGTTAAGGAGCCAATGACACCATTAATTGTGCAAGATACTCCTCGACAGTCACAGAAGAAGAAATTTTAGATGGAGGAAGAAGCATAAGAACCGTCCATCGGTGAAATAGTCTAGACAAGGGTAACTAGAAGCCAAATAGCCAAAGAAAAGGGTAAATAGTGGTCACTGATAAAAGCACAGCCTCAAAGGGCAATTTGAATGACATTCTCCAAAAAATTTACATTGAGGAGTCTCCTTTAATCCAATAAGACTTCATTGAATTAGGTGAGAGAAAGTCAAAAAAGATGAAATCCTCCAAAAAGTTATAGTTTGATGATCAGGTTTCAAAAGTTGTCTTTAAGCCTAGAAGCCCTATGACTAGGTAGTCTAAAGGGTTAGAGGAGGTAGAGCTGGAGGTGAGTGAGATAGGAGAAATATCAATATTCTATGAAGATCTCGTAGTTCCAGTAGTGCAACCATCATTCATGCATGAAGATGACAGAAACAGAGCAGTTGATACTCAAGAAGAAGAAAATAACTTTGAGGAAGTCAAGAAGAAATTGAAGCTTGTCAATATTGAGATTTCTCAACCTAAGAAAAGGGCAAGGAAACATGCAATTGAAAAACCCAAATTCAAAAGAGGAAAGGCCATATGGGAAGATGGAAAAGTTCCAAAACCTAAAGTAGATTGCAGAGATGCTCAATATTTAGCCTTGACTGTCCCTGCAATAAAGGAGGAAAGAAATATCAAAATGATCAATGAAAGATTAAGAACTAATATCAAGGTAATGAAAAGAAAAATTGAAGACCTGGATATCTAACTGACCAAGTCTAGAGGTCAGCCTCAACACAAATGAATAAGGCAGTAAGTGATGAAAGCTTAACACAATTTTGATTGAAGCTAGGACATTAATTTTTGAAGTTGCTTTATGGATGGGTAAGCTCAAGTATATGTGGCATATTGGCACAAGGGAACAGCTTAGAAGAATCCTAAGGAGGAAAGTTTTTGGAAGAAACTATGTAAGTTGACTCACACAGCAATTTCGTAGCGCACTATGAAACTGCTGTAGGTGACATGCAATGCACAACAGTTTTGTAGCACTCAACGAAATTGCTGTAGGTGCAATTTTGTTCTTTTTGGTTAATCTTCAAAGGGATGAAGGGTTTATTTCTGGAGAAGAATGCTATTGTAGAGGTGCAAGCAGATCATTTGAAAAGGTTTCAATCCCAAGTAAAGAAAAACTCAAGGAATGAAGAATATATGCAAGAAATAAGCCTTGCGCTACAAAAATAAGAGTTGATTTCGTAGTGCACCTAGTTTGACCTTCTTCAGGAAACTTTAAGGAGTTTTGATTTTGCACAAGTGTAAGGGCATGTTTCCATGGCTAGTTCAACATATGTTATATGATGAAAAGGGATATTTTGACCGGTAGAAGTTTTGAGGAACACCATTGAAGACCAAAGCTGCATAGCAGGAGACATTTTCCTAATTTTCAGGATAATTAAAGGAGGAGTGGCTGAAGGCTAGCATGGAGGCTATAGTCATCACCAAGGCCAAAGTTAAGGAGGAGAAGCTATCAAAGATCGAATTTATTTCATAGTCTAGGTTGTTACTATCATAATAAGGAGTTGTACTTCTAATTGTATTAGGTCTCTAGGACTGTTAGTTAACTACCATGTGTAATTAATAGCCTGTTTAGGTATGGATAGGTGTGAAGTTAAGCAAATTCAAATTCCCCTCATGTTGGAGGAAGGAATCCAAGATTGTACTGAACTCTATATAAGACAAGAGGTGGAATGCCTCAATGGTTGGCAATTTTCAAAAGAAACAAGCATATTGTGTTATTGTAAGAGACTATGTGTTTTATGTTAATACAGAGATTTTGACTTGACTACTCAGCATTCAGAGAGAGTTTAATGTTTTGTTGTCTCACGGCCTTTTTCATCTACCTACTTGCAGTGGTATGAACACATGTTACCTAGAATTCATTGATAATGCTCTAACTTCCTTCATGTGTTTATGAACTATGTTCCTTGGATTATGACTCTATTTTGCTGATATATTAAGACACTTTATGCCCTAACTTCCATATTAAGCTAATCTTTTTTTTGTTACTGAAACATGCTCAGACTCCATAGCCTAATGGATGATGTTTGTTTATTGGTATTTCAACCATTTATACATTTTCATTTGTTTTTTCATAGATTTATCCATCTAATAAGCAAATTTAAACCTTTAACCCACCAAGAGAGCCCTCTCAGGTTGAGGAGGCTAAGCCTTAGTCAAAAGTTTGGTTTGAATTAGTTACTCAAAGTCTTCTTGATTAGCATCCTATCAGGGGATGATTTTGTGATAACAGGAATAATAGTTGTTCAAAAGTGGGGACAGCAAGACACGCTAAGAGAAAAATGTGTTGTTCGAAAGTTTGAATAGTAAACAACAAAAAGTGATGTTCCAAATATGGAACATTAAACACAAAAAGTGTTGTTCCAAAGTTGGAACAACAAAAACGCAGAAAAGTGTTGTTCCCAAAAGGGAACAACAAAAATGAAAAAGAGTGTTGTTCCCAAAAGGGAACAGTAAAAATGCACAAAAGTGTTGCTTCCAAAAGGAAACAAAAAAAAGTAGAAAAGTGTTGTTCCTAAAAGGGAACAACAAAAATGCAGAAAAGTGTTGTTCCCAAAAGGGAACAACAAAAACACACAAAAGTGTTGTTCCCAAAATGGAAGAGAAAAAACGCAGAAAAGTGTTGTTCCCAATAGGAAACAACAAAAATACAAAAAAGTGTTGTTTCCTAAAGGGAAAAACAAAAACCCACAAAAGCGTTGTTCCCAGAAGGGAACAACAAAAATGCAGAAAAGTGTTGTTCCCAAAAGGCAACAACAAAAATGCAGAAAAGTGTTGTTCCAAAAGGGAATAGAAAAAGAACACAAAAGTGTTGTCCCCAAAAGGGAATAGCAAAGACGCAAAAAAGTGTTGTTCCCAAGAGGGAACAACAAAAAAACGAAAAAAATGTTCTTCCAAAAATGGAACAGCAAAAACACAAAAAAGGTGTTGTTCAAAAGTTGGAACAGCAAAAACACAGAAAAGTGTTGTTCCAAAGTTGGAATAGCAAAGACGCAAAAAGTGTTGTTCCAAAGTTGGAATAGCAAAGACGCAAAAAAGTGTTGTTCCAAAGTTGGAACAAGAAAAATGCAAAAAGTGTTGTTCTAAACAGGGAACAACAAAAACTCAAACAGTGTTCTTCCCAAGAGGGAACAATAAAAACTCAAAAAGGGTTGTTCCAAAGAGGGAATAACAAAAACACAAAAAAGTGTTGTGCACAAGAGGGAACAACAAAAACTCTAAAAAAATGTTTTTCTCTAGAGGGAACAACAAAAAACTCAAAAAATGTTGTCCCCAAGAAGGAACAGCAAAAACACTCAAAAAAATGTTGTTTCCATAAGGGAACGAAAAAAGCTCAAAAAATGATGTTCCAAAGAGGGAACAACAAAAAACACTCAAAAAGTGTTGTTCCCAAGAGGGAACAACAAAAAAACTCAAAAGAAGTGTTGTCCAGAAGAGGGAACAACATAAACACTCAAAAGGTGTTGTCCCTAAGAGGGAACAACAAAAATGCAAAAAGGTGTTATTCCAAATAGGGAACAACAAAACCATACAAAAAGTGTTTTTAAAAGTGGGAACAACAAAAATGAAAAAAGTGTTGTTCCCAAGAGGGAACAACAAAAATGAAAAAAAGTGTTGTTCCCAAGAGGGAACAACAAAAATGCAACAAAGTGTTGTTCCCAAAAGGGAACAACAAACAAACAAAGAAAAAACACAAAAAAGAAATCATATTTACAGTTTTTACAAAAAGAAATAACTTTTTACAAAAATGAAGTTGCCGAAGGATTGCCTTCTGCAACAAAAACTTGAATGGTGGGGTCCTCATTGTTCAACTACCAATGGAGCAAAAACTACAATTTGAATGAAGCAACACTTGAAACACAAAAAAAAAAGATAAATAAGAAAATAAACAAAATTTTATTTAAAAAAATAGTACATAAATAAATAAATTAAGTTACAATAGCTATGATGTTATTTCATAAGGGAATATCAATTTGTCAATGGAAAAAAAAAGATCTCTTGGAAAAATGGTTTGGCAGTAGTGACATGAATCTTCAAATGGAAATCAATTCTCCATTTCTTCTATTATGAATCTGTTAGGTAATGAATTGGATGAGATGATCTTGTTTCATTAAAATTCTTTCAAGAATCGCTCGTTCATAAATTAACCTTCTTTATTCTCCTAGGACCTCCAAAAAATGAGTGTCTACCTGCAATAAAACATTAAATCATGGAGAAAGAGAGGTGATCGGGCTCACCTAATCCAAGAATTATGCAAAAAAATAACAAGTAGTTACTTTGTAAAACAAATTCACAGAGAAAATAACAATGTAAAATTAATTTATTACCTGCGGGAGAGGAGTGACCAATCATGCTAACATGCAACATTTTAATCATAACTTCTTTGTTTTTCGTCTAATTTAAGTGATTCCAAAGTTAAATGAAATTGAATTCAGAGGAATATATCTAATAGAAACATTTTTAAAAAATTCGATGATATGATATGTGAATTTTACTTAGAATAACCTGCATAACGGAGTCATTTTCGATTACCCATCTAAGACCAACAATGGATATCTGAAGCATAACTTTTTCGTTTGATGATATATTGAGCTGATTAAAATTTGAATTAAAGTAGATTCATTTATTTACCTCCAATAAATATAGGTTTTGAGAACAAAAATAATTGATGGGTCAAATAGACAAGTGAACAACTAGAAAAACAGAGTTTGAAGAGTGGTGATTTACGATAGATAGTCAACATTTTGGTCATAAGTTTCTCATACGATATTAAAAATGAGTGATTCAAATTGAATTGTAAACTATATTCATAGTGACATTTACTGTAGAAACATGTTTTCAAAATATAGTCATTTAGAACTCCACAAATTGACTGTCCAAACTCTATTCTTCAGGTGCCTGCTCGACACCCTCTCAATGTTTTCGTTATAACGTTTACATTTCAAATGCAAATTGATTGATTCAAATTGGGTTGGAATGTAGAAATAAATTTCTACATAGGATAGAAACAACCTTTAAAAATATTCACTTTTGGTCCCTCAAAACATGACAGTCCTGATTGCGTTTTAAGAAATTTCAAGAAGCCCACAAGCCCAAAAAATATGATACTCAAGTATGTTTTTCAAATCGGTGACAAAAATTAATATGAGTGTTTGTAGAATTTTTATTTCCGTTATAATTTATCTAAATACACAAATGAATTAAAACATTTATCACCAATGTTGATTTCCACATCAAGTTGCAACAAAAAAAACTATTTTTACATAGAAACAAAATGTATTTATTTATTTCCTTTAGGGAAAATTTTAAGACCCCCCCTAAATTTAAAAATATAATAAATGGGTGAATCTCCATGGTATATAGGAAAAATGAAGGCATTTTATCAATAATATAATATGTATATATAATTTTTTGCGAATCTCTCACCAGGCATGGTGAAAATTTTACTCAATTATAAAATCTTGTAAGATCTTGGCGAGTCTTTCACTAAATAATAAAACCTTGTAAAGTCCTAGTGAATCTTAGCATTGTGAACTCTTAGAGAATTTTTTGAAAAAGTATAAAACCATATATGACAAGAGCCACATGCTGGCAATATCACTATTTCTTTTTCACATTTCCACGACATGGAACTTGTTTATAAAATTATAAAAAAGCCAACCAGGTCCCTTATAATATGCAGGTAATCTTATGACAGTCTGATACCTCTACTATGTTTGTCTTCGTTCAAGTGTCATATCTGATATACTTAACACTGTGAATCACAACTCTCTCAAAACTCAACTCTATAGTGTAATTAAAACCTTTGGAAATTGAATCTGACAACTCTATAAAAAGGATTAGTGAAATAGAAGCTTTTGTGAATGATCCCACTAACTATCACTACTAAACAATCAATCTAGACTATGAAGTCTTCCATCTTGATCACAATCATGCTCAAGATCAAGGGAGTGCGACCACCTGGCCTGACATAATAGCCATCATAGCTTCCAATAATCAACAACCACCTTGCAACGACATCCTTGCTCATGTCTCATGAATTTTATTCATCAATCTTAACTGATATAAATCTTATAAAGATAATATTAGAATCCTCTCCAGATTCATTGTTAATACAAGGGTAAAGGAAATTTTTTAGCTCAAGGGACTAGCCAATACCAACTGTGGTATTTGTGACCCCTTTGTTGGGATGCACTTACCCTGCCCTGTTGGGTTTCTGCCTTGTAACATAGTTCAAGGATCACAAGACTTTCCAATCTTCCTACTCCATTAGACACACTTTATATGCTATACATAGTGAATGGAAAAGAAGATTATAGAACACATAATTTCACAGAAGGAAGAAAAATCTTAGCCAGTTCAATATCAAAATCTTAACCACTGATTAATAAAGAATAACAAGTAGTGTAATGAATTGTTCCGAGGTATTTATTTACAAGTTGTAAAGAATGTAGTGGAATGGAAAATATTACTTAGGCAACCCTTCAATATTTTCTATTAATATGTTTGTGCATGTACATATGAAATTAAGAGCATTGTTGAATACAAATTTTCCTTTTCTCTTGCCTCCATTTTGACAAATCAGTGCGAAATCAGTGTTAGTTTGAATCTCCTTTCCTGTGTGGATGTTTTGGCAAATCAATGTGAAATCAAAGTCACTTTGAATTTCCTTTCCTGTGAGGGATCACATCCATAGTTGATTAGTAAAAGATAATCTACTATATATTATGTTCAAGAAACTGACTGCAATCTACAATGGAAACGAGACCTCAATTCTTCTTCTGAATTTGAATATCTCAGGACAACATAAGAGATAAAAATGCATATGGCCTTAGTAGCTAGAAAACAATCACTCCATCATTACAGGACCACCTAGATTTCGGCACTTAATCTAAATTATAACATTATTTGCTGTGCGTATTTACATTAGCACCATGGAAAAGAAACAACAATGTTTCAAAGCACACTTACTGGAAAAGTTGTAACATTCCAAGAATATTTAATGATAGCATCTGAACCTCATAGCTATAGTCGGGAAACCAGGGAACCCAAATCTTGGAAGATATCTCATACCAAATCTAAGAAAAAAATAAAAAAGGGAAAAATCAAAATCTATAAATCAAGCGATGAATTGTTTACAAATCAAATACAATTCCTTTAACTAACAGTTAAATTGTGGTGATATATTTAAATATTTAGTAATAGGGGAACTTCAAACCATGGAATATTACCTTTGTCATTACTATCATCCCTCAGTGACTGAGATTACAAATCATTACTTATAGAAAGATTGTAAGAAATTCTGTGAAATAGTAAAGCATAACCTCTATTTTCAAGCAACAAATTCAAGACATTGTTACATCAAGAGCCATAATTGATACATAATCAATGAATCAAGTCCTTGTATGGCACAGGCTTGTTTCACGACCTCTATTTTCTCAATAACAAAATCAAGACATTGTATGTGGTTATTGCCAAAAGGAAACTACATTCTAATTTGGAAGAGGATCTTATCAAAATACATGGATTTATTCAAAGCTATATAGCCTAATGGGTTACTAAAAATTAAGTTGGAATATGGGATCATGATACTTAAATTGAAAAAATATGCTTTGCTTTTAGAAACATTACAGTTATACAATGTTTTTTGAAAGCATTAGAATTTGAAATTGGGCCTTTCTATCAAGACAAATTTTCATTGACAGAATGTACTTAACTACCTAAAACGTTGTAGATATCCAAGAAAAACTTGAAAAGCATAAGAGAAGTTAGCATAATGTACTTTCTTTCCTTCCTTAACATTTGTAAAGAGTTGAGGTTCCCCAAGTCATCAGGTAACTTTAAAACGAAATGACAGTTAGTAATGGTCCAATTCACAACTGAAGATGTGTCACAAATACAAGGGGGCATCTCCTCCAAATCACAAAAGTGCTCCAGGTTAAAATCTAGCATTATTGGAAGCTTAATGATCGACTGGGTGTTATTGAACCTACACATTTTTCCAATCTTCACTAAAAGCTCAAAGATAGCTTCTCTAAGTTCTACATGACTTTACTATGCTCTTGAAATGGGGGCACATGTAGCCTCTCCAAGTGCATAGTCTTAAACTAAGTGAAGATAAGGCCAATAGATCATTCAGTGTGGATCTCTTTAACCCATTATTGAATACTATGTCTCTCTTGAACCCATAAATGAATACTATTAGTACTTTCAAATTTTTCATGGAACTCAAAAATGTTGGAAGAAAGTATTTGCTTCCAGAAAAGAATAAAACTAAAGCCTTTGCTTGAGGATAATTGATGTCACACCACTAATAATTCTCCATTGAATCTGTATAGGTAAACCACAAATGCAGAATTCCATTAGAATATTGTGTTTATTGAATACACAAATGAAATCATTGCTTTTCTTTAAAATATCTTTTGAAATCAAAATTACCGAAATTACATATCGATAACCTAGTGGGTGTAGGATAAAATTCACCTGTGTCATTCACAGAAAGCATGAGAAAAACCCTAATACTACATATATAACCAAGAAAAATTCAAATTCATCACTTCTGGGGACCTCGTAACCACCCTACGAATACACAAGTATGTTCCTATTTGCAATTAGAAAAATTACCCAAATTACAATCTGTTTACTCCAGCCTATGTTGGAAAGTTATAGAAGGATGACTAGTGCAATCAATCCATTCCTTTTAGCCCTTGATTTGTTTAAGTTTAAAACAGAAGTATACAAATATACTTGTCCAATGTCTATGCTTTAACCATTGACCTTAAGATGTTTGTACAATATAATTTCCTAAGTCTATTTAATATCTTCATTGTCATAAAAACCAACCTATATCCATCTTAACTCCATGTCTACCACTCTTAGGGGGATGAAATATATTTATCCCTATGAGCACTTGGTAGACCCAGAATTAAGATGGATTTAAGATGATAGAATTTCCCCTTTAAATAGTCTATGCTCACATGAATACCATGGTATTACCATGGGTCAATACCATGGGTTATCATAAACCTCGAGCTTAAAGATTACTATTAGTAATTTATAAAAAGTAATAAAATTAATAATTGATTTTTATTTTATTTTTTATTTTAACCAAGTTAAAATGTTTAACATACATTAAATTACATCCATTTTTACTCTTGATCCACCAAACCTCGAGAGGGATCAAATATTTTTTCACTCTATGCTAGTTTGCATATCACGATATTTGATTCCTCTCGGGGCTTAGTAGATCCAGAGTAAAGATGGATCTATGCTGGTTTAATTCCCCCATTTAAATAGGTTACATTCCATGTGAATACCATGGGTCAATACCATGTGCCACTTTTATTTTTATTAATACTAATATTAGGGTTAATAATATTTTTTTGCATGGTATTAATAACAATGTAGCCCATGGTATTTGGCCCATAGTATTTTTCCCATAGGTTTCACCTAAATATAACACATTTTTTGTGTGTTCATAAATATAAAAGGTGACTAATGTTTTATTTATTTACCATACGTCTAGTTTATTTATATTTTTATTTATTTACATACCTTTTGAGTAAGTATAAAAAGAGGTTTTATTTATTTACCATAACTCCACTTTATTTATATTTTTATTTGTTTACACTCTTGCATGTATATAAGGTGATTTATGGAGTAAATAAAAAAAATGTTTTATTTATTTACCATACCTCTTTTATAAATATGGTATTTGGCCCATAGGATTCACTTAAATAAACCTATTCTTGAAAATTAGGGTGAATGGAAGGTTGTAACTCCTAATTTCAAGGGCTAGATTTACCTTTTTCACCCTCTCCCTTAAAATAAGGTGGGCTATTTGAGGCGATTTGTAAAAATTTACTATGATACAAAATATTCACCCACTAAAAATTTAAAACCCCCTAATTTTCCCTAAGGGCAAACATTCGCCCCTAAAATTTTCCATGATAACGTACTACCCACTGTTGGGACTCCTACACCAAAAGGTCTAAGGTATAGTTGAGACTTCTTATCGGGGAGATCCCCTGACATATTGGCAGGCATAGCACCATCAACATTTCTAGCACTAGAAGGAGGGCCAGATGATAAGCTGAGTCCTCTCATCCAGTTTTGAACCTTTCAACATCTGTCATGGATACTACCACACTCACCCCTCCATGATGGTTTTCATATTCCGAACCTCTTGATATCACGAGGAAGTTTGATGATCTATTGTCTGAATTCACGTATGATGGTGAAGGTGAAGTAACCTAGCCTGAGTACTTTGAATAATTCTATTCATTCCTTTCATACGAGTTCTATGCAGAAGAGGCCAACCTGTTGCTTGTATACACACTTCGCGAATGCCCACTACGGTGATGCTGGAGTCTACCACTTGGTAGCGTGCACTCACTTGAGGAGTTATGTGATCTCATTGAATCTACTTTCCATCATTTTGATCCAGAACCTCTTCACCAAAAACTATTAATACAATGGAAGGCCCCGCATGAACCGCCTATGGAATTTTGGGACCGCTTCCATGTATTGCAGTTTCAAGATCCGAAATGTTAGATGAAATTCTACTATCTGATGGACAAGTTTGAGTATTGTCTCACCAAATCTATTAATCCTAAAAGGAATTTCAAGCCCAAGCTCTGCTCAACATACTTTGGTGATGGAACTATGCAATCACAGATGGACACGATTGCTGTCATAAGTGACTGTCCTCCATCCCCTCATCAAAAACCTCCACCACTACAGAATGATGTGGGAGAACATGCACACACATCCCTTCAACTATCAAATCCTCCCAACATCACTTATCTCAATTGTTGCATAGATTTGGTTGCAAATCCAATGCGTTGTCGCATGTATTTTGTACCTCAACCTTCATCTTCGTATTCTGATGATCCTCCTAATTCCACTATCTTGTGTTCTCCCATTTTGAACTCTACACTTGTTGTGAACGAGGATCAAGCCATTGACGGAGTTGGTATTTCACAACCAACCTGCATAATCATTCATGAAGAGTATGATTGGGAGGTTGAGTATCAACCCAGGGCGAAGGATGATTCCCTTCCGTCTACACCTCCTCCACTTTTCTCTGATATCTTTGGTGATTCTGCCATCCCTGGTTTCACTTGTGTATCTCCGTCTAAAGATGCACCTATTTTTTATCTCTCACAGAACACATCGGATGTCAGTCCATCATTTGAAAATAGATATTACAAATCATCCATTGAATATCCATTTGATTCTTCATATGCATTTTCTGGAAATGCAGAGGGTGAACATTCTTGCTTCCCATATACCCCTTTGTGTTATTCATCAAATCATGAGGATGGCAACAAACAACCTGGATTTTCTTATGTTGGTTGTCATGATTTCTCTACTTCTTCATTTGATCACGATGTTGATTCAATCATTTCTAACTTATCTAAGGCACTGGTCTATGATGATATATCTGTCAACAAAGTTGAAACCCCATAGAATGTCGAGGCACTTTAGCCCGAGCTGATGGTTATGTTAGGCGCTCGCTATCCTGAGGTTGGTTTCATTTTTGATCAGGAAATTGTTCAAATACCCAAGGGTCCTCATTACTCATTGATATGCATTGAAGATCAATCTCACACGCATATTTTTCTTCCTTCACTTGAACTACACTATCCCATCACTCATTCATTGGAGGAATCTTACACACCAAGCACAATTGTGCAACGTAAGTGGTCTACCTTTCTCACATTTGCTTGCATGTCACAGTCAAGAGAATGCATACACTTAAAATATGCACATGCTGTAACATAGCACCATGGCAAGTCCACATAGTGCATGTCATGCGCTTTCACTTCTTTTTTGTGGACGCACTTAAGCTCGGAGTGTGTATGTCTTCATTGTTACAACATTCATGTTTGCTCATTTCCACTTCTGTGCTATTCACGAACCATACCTTCACCAACATGGGTAAACCAATGTGTTGGTGGCTACATCAGAAGTATCACTTCACGTGAGCAAATCCATGCACCGTTAGCTTAGGAGTAGGAGTAATTTTTTCTTTTCGTTTGTTTTCAAGCATGCATGCTTGCTTCTTACTTTGCATGTTTGTTTGTATTCCTACTTGTTTTCTTACTCCCTTTACTTATGCACTTACTTCTACTTTTTTTTTTTGTCTTGTTGTTTGTTGTTTGTTTACATTCGTAGGTTAGTTTCTCATTAAATCATGTGCGACTCTTGAAACAAGCTAGGTAAGGTACAAGAGGAGTTATGTAGTTATCAATAATTGGTATCTGTCATCCTGCCTTTGTATGAAGAGATTATTAGATTGAGTCTATGATATGTCGATGGAAAATACATACTCTTCGAAGTGAACCTTGGTGTTACATGTCTATTTGGGCAGATCACTACCAACATTCAAATTAATACTTTTAGGGCTCATCAAACCCTAATTCATTTGTTACATGCCCTAGACAAGTCATCACAATGAATGCCAGCATTCCTAAGAGTTTCCTAGCCTGATGACATCCTGAAATGACTCCTTGAGAGACCAACGCAACCTTGGTCAGGGGTAAGTGTTCTGCAGAGTAGGCCCATTCAAGCTTGCTTTGCACAACACCTAGGCCTACTTTGACTTGTGCTAGGCAAGATTGAGAGAAATATTCATGGGGCTCTAGGAATATTCTTTCATTCTAGATCATTCTAGAAGATTCCCACCTCTTATCCTCTCCTATGAGCTCAAAATTGGATAGGGAATGAATCAAATAACCTTCTATTCTCTCATCCCTTCCTCCATGGAAACTAACTCCCAAATTGGAAAGACATTCAATGCCTAATTTGTGACAAAACCACCTCCATTTCCCTATAAATTGAGCACTCATCATCGTGATGAAGGGCTAGACTTTGAGAATTTGTAAGGAGATACTGTTGGTTTGAGGTTTGAGATCATAAGAAAGTATTGTTATGCTACCAGAGTGTTGTGATTTTGGTGTGATGAAGGATGGAACTCAAGCTGGTTGAGTGACATGGGATTGAACTTCTTTGGTTGTAACTCTTCCTTCTAATTAATAAAGTTATTTACACTTTTTCCCATATTCTTGTATTTATGTATGATGATTATATGTGTAAATGATTTCGATTCCATTTTCTTATATTAGATAGACCTCTTGCTTTGATTGGTTTTGTCCTCTATTTATGATTGTAGGTACTTATCAAGCATATTCAATTCACGAAGGAGTGACAGGATCTATTCAAAGGAGACAAAGGGAAGCAAAAGATAACAAGTAGGTCCCTTTTCTGATTTATCTTCTATAGGAAAAGGTTCTCTAAATATGTTTTTCTAAGTGTAGCTACCCACTTAAGGGAGTTGTGTTTATCCATAGATGCTAAATTCCATATAACAAATTGGAAGCTCCATTCGGGATCGACCATTGTTTCAGGTAGTTTATCGTCATCATAGTACACCCTAGTAGACTTTACTTGACTTCATTGATCTCTTTTCAGTCATTTTGAAGCTTTTTTGGTCAAAATTTGCACTAGAATGCCTACTCTAGGAATGTATTGGTACCAGAGCACCCTTGGTTAGGGGACAGTGCTATACAAAGCACCCTTGGCTTAAAGACAGTGCTCTACAGGATAGTTACTCCCACTCTGACCTACGTTGATCCTCCTTAAGCTTAAAACCCATATTTGGCTTGGATTTTTCCAAATTTGCTTCTCAAGTTGTTCGCTAAAAGATCAATGATTGTTATGGTCTCTGAAATCAAATTGTGTTTCCTTTCCTAGCCCTAGTTTGGCCATTATTGTTTAATGTTTCTTAAGTCATTTATTTATCATTATCAATTCATTGTCTAAGTTAGTTTATATCAATTAATATTTTTTGAAAAAGAAGTGTCGTAAAGTCTTCATTTCTTTGCAAATGAAACTATCATAAAGTCTTCATTTCTTGAAGAAAAGTATTGATTGATTTGTTTGTGCATCTAGTTCCTTTTTGTTCATCTAAACACTAAAGGGACTGAAATGAAAAATTTTCATCATGCATATTGTAGTTTGTGAATGATTGATAGGAATAGTTTAGGGAAAGTTGCATTAGGTGTGTTCTTTGCTCTTTCTCAAAGATCTAATTAATTTATCCATTAGTTACTATTTTCATTGTTAATTGAATGAAAGAATGTTTCTCATGTTAGTTTCATTCTAGGAATTGCAAAGGAAATTTTTTCAGAAGACCAACTTAAAAGTTCTCAATTAACCTAATGGAGCATTGTAACTTAACACATAACATTTAGAGGTCTAGGCTAGAGATGTGTTCCGGCATCGTTAAACATAGTAGCTGTCACTAACTTGTCTTTGATACATTCTGAGTGCAATACCTCATTCCATGTACGTAATTATATCGTAGCTCATCCACATACCTTCGTCTATATAGGGCAGTGTTATAGTATGAAAAGTATAAAGGAATGCTCTCACTGTGTGGCTTCACATTAGACAATGCTAACATAGATTTGGCCTCCACGTAATTTTGGGTATATATGAGAGGACTACATTAGGTTGCTATCTATCCTTAATTAACTGAGTCTCCCACCTTGTACATTGTGGTACACCGAACACAACATTCAGGGAGATCGCCTACACGTATGTTAAGTCCTTGGTTTACCGAGGTAGTATATTGTAGTTCACAGTTGGTAATCCTTTTGCCTAGATTATCCCTCTTTTGATTTGTTATGTTATTTTGATTAAAATAAAATTAATTTACCACGGATAACATCCTCCATGTCACTCCTTAGTTGATCTTAGATTGAGACATATGGCTACAAATTTGGAGTCCACTGGTCAAGGAATTCCTGTTGATGGGAATCCTAGTCCTTTTTTCCTTTTAGAAATATTGGTTCTCCTTATATGGCTACATTATCCCTTTCGGGACTTATTATTAGCTTGCCAGTATGGTTTTTCTCAACCTCATTGGCCCTGCAACTGAATATTCCTATAACTAGAAAAAATCAACCTTCAGTTGATCATCAAGTTGACTCTTTGCCTTCTTCATCGGTTGTTTATTCCTCCCCTTATTCCTCTTCGCCTAGTGAAAGTATTGACACTAGTAACCAGGTGGATAAGAAGAAGAAGAAAGGGAAGAAGAAGAAGAAAATTCTGTAGGGGGGAAACCAAGCAACCATTTCTTTGAATGCAACTTCTGATGATAAATTGTTTGATAAGCCTCGAAAAGTTTGATATCCATGCGAACTTTGTACGGGAGACCATATTCTTTAAAATTGTCCTGTATTCCTCATATCGTAGAAGAATGGTCTTCTTGTTCACATCGTACTGTGTAATCAACTTTTGGAGGTCATGCTGGTGATACACCATCAACTAGTGATAGTAAAGTTCATGGAAAGAAGGGTAAGGTTAAGTTTCCCTATAGGTTATGTGAAGGGAATCACCCCATTCACCTTTTTCCCTATTTGGATGAAGCCAAAAAAGTGTTGGATAACTGTCCTAATTCTATGTAGCAACTTCCATCTGGTTACAAGAGACTCTCCCTTAATCCTTCACTAGTTGATAAAGTGACTCACCCAAATCAATTGTCGGTAAAACCCACTCTCTCTGAATGTGAATCCCATGATTCTATACCTGACCCATCATAGGTCAAGGAAAGAGTTGACCCAATTTCACCTTCAGTTAAATCGTACCTTTCCCGTAGAGAGTTAGTATTATACCACTTAGGTTCTTTTTGTTTCTTTAGATTCTAATGGTCTTGAAGGAAATCCTCCTGTTCCATCAAGACAGGAGAAAAATCCTCCCATTCTCATAACTCAAGGGGGTAATTCTCCTGTTCTTATGGTACCCCCTCCAAGCAGTCTGGTCACTTCCTTTGATTGGAATCAACTGGCATGATGTCGTCTTCATCCTTATGTGCCTTTCCAGATCATAGTACAGGTTTGTAATATGATTGTATCTGAACTATTATAGATGTTGCGTCAGTGAGTATCCTTTCCTCCACCACTTGGAAAGCGCTCAGATTTCTGCCACTTGTGCTTGTTACCTAGAATTCATCGGCTTTTAACAGAGGAACTAGTCAACCATTAGGGATCCTTCTTCATTTGCCTATTACTTTGGGAGGAAAAATTATTTATCTCAATGTGATGGTATTCCCAGGCCATTTAGATTACAATTTACTTCTTGGGAATGACTATGTTTATGACATGGGAGCCATTGTTTCAACACTCTTTTAAGTGATGTGTTTCCCTAATGAAGGCAACATTGTCATTGTTGACTAGATTTCATTTCCCAGTCCAAATATAGCTTCCAGTCAATCATATTCCCTAAATGGTCCTTTTGTCCCAATGGTATCTTCATTTTCACGGGTCAATTATGCGGCAACTCGTTCCATGCCTACATCAATGGACGATCAATTTCGTGATGTTGTACATTATGTAGTGGGGGCATTGGAACCAGATCTCTCCTTCTAGAGCATCGTTCTCCCATTTGATGAGAACCTGTTGGAAGTCATGACCTCTTATGGGTCATGATCAAGTAATATGAGGACAGTTCTTGGTCTTGTGTCAACCTCGTTAAAAAATGAAACAAAGAGTATGATCATAGTTCTTTGTCTTGTGTCAAGCTCATTAGAAATTGAAACAAGGAATATGATCATAGTTCCTTGTCTTGTGTCAAGCTCATTAGAAAATGAAACAAGAAATATGAGGATAGTTCCTATTCTTGTTTCAACCTTGTTGAAAAATGAAACAAAGGGTATAATCATATTTCCTTGTCTTGTGTCAAGCTCGTTAAAAAATGAAACAAGGAGTATGAGGATAGTTATTTTACTGTGTCAACCTCATTAAGAAATGAAACAGGTCCCATAGCATAGTTCCTTGTCTTGTGTCAATCTCGTTAAAAAAAGACACAAGGAATCTGAGCAGAGTTCCTTGTCTTGTGCCAATCTCGTGAAAAAATGAAACAATGTCCCCAAGAGAAAAGTTCCAATTCGAGTCTTTGATTAGATCTCATAAAATCCCAGTTGAGTCTTTCACTTAATCTCATATATGAACCTTCATTCCATCCACTTGATAGCCACGATTAGTCTACTTAGGTGAATGCAATGAAGCTTGGGGGCATGCACTTAGAATTGAGTCATCATGCTAGGTGCATGTAAACCAATCTCAAGCATAGTTTTTCCTTTCAAGCTTGTGTAAAAATGAAATTGAATCCAAGAATAATTTTTCATTTCAAGCTTGTGTAAACATGAAACTAAATCCAAGCACAATTTTTCATTTCAAGCTTCTATAAACATGAAACTTAATCCAAGCATAGTTCCCTATGGTTCAATCTTGTGTAAAAATGAACCCATCAACATTTTAACCCTTGTGATTTCCATTCTATCAGCCTCTTCCATCAGATGAGCCTTGGTTTTTCTCATTCCATAGTCACTATCTTCTTGGCCAATCATATGCTTTCACTTGGTTGTTTTACCCTTTTTTGAGGAAAAATTGCAATGAGTGGTCTTATTAGCCAGCCTCTTCACATAAATCAACATGTTTTGAGAAGATCCAACATCACTAAAACCAATTGCTATCTTAGACACCACTCATTCCTCTAATTGGAGTCCTCCTTAAGCTCTTTTCAGACTCTCAAAATATGAAAAGATTTCCAAGCACTTGTTCTTTCTAGCTCATCAAAGGACTGGAAACGACATCTACTCAGTATAAGTTTAACCCTTTTCCGGAGTGAGATAAATTATTTACAAAAAAAGAATACGTTGATCAAACATCGTCAATAGGTTCTCTCTCATACTATTTTACACTTTTTTAGACTTGATAGACAAATCTATGAAAAAGAACTCGTGGAGTTTTCTTTTTTTCCCTTTTCAAACTCTCTAAACATGAAAAGGACCGAGTTATCATTGTTGTTAAACTCGTTAAAAAATCAAATAGTGAAAAACTTTTCCATCATGACAAGACCGAGTTTCACCTTCGCGAGACTCATTAAAACATCACATAGTGATGAATTCACTCGAAGGGTGGAATTATACAACAAGCATATGTTATCCTCCTCAAGCTTGATAAAAAATAAAGAGGTACTGGTTAGCAATGACTGGGGAAAATGGGAAAATGGGTAAACCACTTTATGGTAGGAGGTCGCTCTTGAACATGACACTTTCACTTCATCTTTGTGACTACTTAGGTTGGGTTATCTACTTGATGGTTATCACACCTATGGTCTATCATACCATCGATTACTATAGTTTTGGGTCAATTCTGCCAATTCATTTAGTGTCGCCAATATGTTCAAGAGAAGTCACTCAGTAAAACTTCATCCTTTGTAATACTCATAAACCTTCATTTTTATGGCCACCATTCCTGAACCTTGTGTCATTAGTCACATTCTACCTCCAAAATCATTACACTAATTTCATTTCATTGACATGGGATACATTAAGGCCCTCCTATGATGAGTTGGTTCTTGTCAACATCAACACATTATCCAAGAAGTTGAATTAGAAACACCCTTCCAGTACCTTGAGGCTTGCATACATCAATGGAAATTTTCTTGCTTCCGATGATAGGTTTACATCACTGGCCATCGACTAAAACACTTTGAATGGTGTTTGATATCAAAACATCCATCAACACAATGAAAAATGTATTGCAGTACCTTGAGGATCATTATCATTATCGGTGATTTCTCTCACATCTGTTAATGGCTTACATCATTGGCTGGTAATCAGACGGTGTCTTCCCATGTTTGACTTTGGATCACATATTCACATAGTTAGACTCAAACTTGAGTAAGTGATTGAATGAGATAGAATACCCCAGATCTAGTTTCATCCATCCAGGTTGTGATTCTAGGGAAGTACTAAATCACCTGTACAATGGCTTTATAATGATGGTCATCCCATCATGGGTCTATATCTGTAGACAACTATCTGTGTACATGTAATGAAAAGTTTATATGGTTAGTATGAGTATTCCTTCCCTCAACAATTCATGAAAAAATCCAAAATATCATGATATTATGTATTTTAATTGATGCACGTCACCATTTGCTTCAGAACCTCCTCATCACATCGTAAAGCATATCACTCGACATTATCATTTTCAACTTCATGCTTTAGGGGGAAGTTGTTACAGGTATATTTGGGCACATCACTCCCAACATTTAGATCAGTACTTTAGGGCTCATCAAACCCTAATTTAGTTGCTACATTCCCTAGACAAGTCATCACATTTAATTCCACATTCTTGAGAGTTTCTTGGCCTAAAGACATCTTTAAATGACTCCTTGAGGGACCATCACAACCTTGGTTAGGGGTAAGTGCTTTGCATAGCACTTAGGCCCATTCAAGCTTGCTCTGCAGAGCACCTAGGCTGACTTTGACCTATGTTGGGCGAGATTGAGCGAAATCTTCATAAGGCTCTGGGAATATTCTTTCATTCTAGATCATTCTAGAATATTCCCACCTCTTATCCTATCCTATGAGATCAAAATTGGATATGGAATGAATAAAATAACCTCCTATCGTCTCATCCCTTACTCCATGGAAACTAACTACCAAATTGGAAAACCATTCAACGCCCAATTTAAGGCAAAACCACCTCCACTTCCCTATAAATTGAGCACTCATCATAGTGATCAACGGTTCGACTTTGAGAATTTGTAAGGAGATATTGTTGGTTCGAGGTTTGAGATCATAAGCAAGTATTGGTATGCTACTGGAGTGTTGTGCTTTTGGTGTAATGAAGGATGGAACTCAAGCTGGATGGGTGACATGGGACCGGACTTCTTTGGTTGTAACTCTTCCTTCTACTTAATAAAGTTGTTTATACCCTTTCCCATGTTATTATCTTTGTGTATGATGATTATATGTGTAAATGATTTTGTTCCATTTGTTTATAGTAGATATATCTCTTTCTTTGATTTTTTTTGTCCTTTATTTATGTTGGCTTATTGGGCCCTGACCCAAGTTCAGAGTGATTTAGGCAAACAAATCCCAAATCTACAAACCCATTCGGCAATAGTTCATGGTGCGCAGAATAAGATCTCACCTGAGGTAGTATGGGAAGGTGTCGGAACCACGTTTCCACACCCTATGTATGTCTTGATAAGGTCTAGGAAGTTCGCGACCCGATCCTGCATGCTTGCACTACTTCACACAGCTACCTATCCTTTGCAACTCATGCGTCTGCTTCCGCGTAGCTCTATAATGAGCACAAAGAGGAGCTGTCTAGATCCTTTATCCCTATTGTGGTTTTATTATAGATCTTAACTTAATTATGTGGGCCCAATATCCTTATTAATCATTCAGTAAGTATAACTAGTGCGCGCAATCATAAGCTGTAAAGATATGCATAAATGTCATAGAAGCAATAAACACATAGTATTTTAGAATCAACTTATCTTTTGTCAATCCTCTGTTCAGATAGAATTCCAAACCCGCCCTGCACACTTAGCTGCATGGGTATGCACACACAGCTGCGGACTCTACCAGGCCTTTGCACACTCTATTGCAGAGCCTCTTCCTACTACTATAACCCAAGACTCAGACTTACAAACTCAAATCTAATTCAACATTCAAAATCAATATCCTTTCTCAAAGCTTAGAGCTCCCTTTTTCCCTTAGAGCCTTGCTTTATTTATACAATCCCATGGTCCGCAGACCATGGGTAGGCCGACACATTCTATATTAAATTACATTATTTTAGGGTGGACAACCCTAGGCTCTCGTGCTCTGTGCCCGCATTTTGCAAGCTCTTCACATTACATTGACCAAAACATTGGGATTTAAGCCCCAAAAACATGCTATGAGGGGATCTGCTACCCAATAGGCCCCTAACACAATCATCGTGACTCGTCTCAAATCACTCGGCTGGTGCATTGATCTTCACGCAGAGTTAATCTAGTAACCTCTATGCTTCACTGACGTCTGCCGCACATGCTTCCGTTGTTCGCTGTACCAGTTGTGTGCGACTCTCTGATGCATCGTTGTTAGGTGCAATTCCTTTCCTGAGTGCATATATTCCTGCATCTATGACAACTTTCCTTTGATCTTGGTGTTAACTGTGAATGCTTCCTCGAGCCAAGGATGGATGCATGCTTTAAGCATTTCTTCTTTCCGACATGCGGCATCCACCTTTTCCTTTAGAACCCAGGCTTCCCTCATCTTGGCCAGTCGCTGAGTAAGGGTGACTATCTCCATGGTCCCTCAAACATTGTCATAGGCCTGCTGCAACTCCAACACTTCTGTCTCTAAACATTGTAGCATTGAGTCTTCCTACAATGAAGTGAGGGTGAAGAGTGATTGATCCAACAAGCCCACGCAATCCTGTATGGCATGCTCTATTGATTCCAACCACGATTGAATGGCATGATGTCGCTGCTCTCTGACTTCCAGGGGTGTAGGTTGAGGTCTAGCTGGATCCTTGTTTCTTCCTCCTTTGCCTCGCGGAATCTACTGGCCAATTTGTGGATCCGTATCCCTACTGGTAAATCTGTTGCAATCTCTATCTTGGGGACGTGGTGACATGCTTCTTTGACGATTTTCTCTAAATGTTGAGTTTATGTTACCACTCCATCGCATTGGATGCTCAACTACTCGATGTTGATTCGTTGCTCTCTAAGCATCTATACTATACATCCTTCCCTAGCACGAAGCTTTGTCATTGCTCCCTCCTGCAATTGGTATAATACCTCTCGTGGAAGGGCAACCAAGTTTAGGCCAAGTCCCTTGAGCCAGCATACCATGGCTCTATCCTCCATGTTGTCCGCTCTGAGTGTTCCATCAGGCAATGTGATGGTATTAGCCATTTTGGCCCACAACAAATGCTCAGTTGTTGATGTACCTGTAGCCCCGTAGACGGCTACTGTTGCCTGCTACAGGAGCCGCACCTGAAGTTCTTGGAGTTGTGCCCTGAGCGCCTCCAAAACATTCTGCTACTTCGTCACTGCTTCCTAGAGTGCCTCCCTAGTGACTTCGCAGACTATGTCACTGATGTCGTACAAGTCACCCTCGATCAATGTAATAGGCTCCCCATCCAACTTGGAAGCCTTGGTCTTCTTCCGTGGCCTTATTCGTTTCGTCCCATGTGGTTGTTTCAATTGTGTAGAAATGGTGCTTGGGTTCACATCTTCTGTCGTATCATCTGCCTCTTGTCCTATGGTTATGTATGCACATCTTTCCTCCTGCGTCATGGTGGTCCCTGCTAATGCTATTTTATCGGAGGCCTTGGTTTACTCTATGGGGGCCTTTGTTGCTTCGCGGGAAACCTTGACTTCCTCGATGAGCTACTCGATCCGTTTCTATTATGCTAGCAGCTTGGTTGCATCATTATGTCTTTGTATTTCTACCTCATCACGTACTGTTAGATCTGGTGCACACCATTCTAGTGGCCATGAGTCGAGCACCACGAAAACAACGTCATCTGTTGCAATAAAGGGGAGTGTGGTCCACTTCTACTTCGGGTGCTTGTGTGCCTTGATATACATAGTGTGCATGTCTGCTTTAAAGTCTGTAAAGCTCCACAGATTGTCATATATTGAGGGTGATAGGCATGACCGTTTGTTGATCCACATTCATACACTTGCCTCCATCAGTACCCAAAAGATCTTGGTTTCACAAATTCGCAGGCATACTTTGTCGCCCATAGCGATGTGTACTTTGTTGGCTCTATCCAGTCCTGGTCCATGGGAGGAAACTGAAAATCCTTCAACAATTCCCCTGCAACTAATAAGATGGATAAGAGAAACCATGTGTAGTGGAAGGTATTACCCTGCTCCTGAGCCTCGTTGCAGTTCGTCCGGAACTATTCGTAGAGGAATTGCACGCGGTTTTACCGCACCCCTTTTGTGCATTGCTCGGCCAACATGATGACCATTGCTAGTACCTCATTGCAAAAACATTTTATCATCACCTTTCCTGCCAACAACTGGGTACCTACTTGGACCCCTTTGTCTTGAATTCTAGTAATAACGTAACCCCTCTGCTTTTTCTCCAACTTATATTTCTTTTTAATAGCCTCTGCAATCACCAAGTCTCCACTTGTACCAACTATTTCCGTGGGGTCCCTTTTCATACAGGGAAGCAGAGAAATCCTATGAATAAGTTCCGTCGTGATGAAATGGGCTCCTCTAGCCACAAGTACCCATCGTGCACCAGGAAAAGCAGTTACTTTATGAAAAATATTTTGATTGGTGCTCGATGAAAGTGTGGCATTGGGAGGAGGTGGAGTAGGCCGACCTCCTCCACCCCGTGCAACCATTTCTATGGCTGCAGTGATGTAACTACCCCCTCGTTGCTTTGTTCCATCAGTTGGCTGGTTTCTAAATGAGGGAACTTTTCACTATCTGCGAGGTCCCAGTCGTCAAACTTCGTCATGGGTACGCAGCCCATGTTGGGTTGTGTTATATTCTTTCCATGACTAACCTACGTAGTGAAATGGGGGGTTAGAGGGGGGGTGGAGCTCCCCCTTCGTTGCGCCGATTGTGCAGCGGGGGGGTTTGAGGGGCGGGTAGCCCCCCTCTACGGGGTTCGGGGCAGTGCCTTGAGAAATTTTTTTTTTGGACCCTATATTAGGTTGGGCGAACCTACCTATGGTTTTGGACGCGATGATTTTTCGGTCCATGGTATTGGATGCTTCAGCATGTATAAATATGTATTGTAACATTGAAAGGAATATAATGAAAAATCAAGCTGGTAGTCTCGGTTTTGAGATCCAGTGGGAAATCTCTGTGTATATGTGTTTTATGTGTTATGCTCTCGCATTTTTATTTTTCCTGTGATTTAGAATTCGTATGCAGGTAATTTCTGTACGAGGTTAAAACCTACATTTGGTATCAGAGCTGTTTTGGCTTCAAGGGGACGCCTTTGTTGCTGAGGGGTTTCGCTCGGGCCTGTGGTAGACCCTGTTCAGTGGGAGATCTGCGAGATCGATTCTGGTGGTGAAAGAAGATGGCGAGCAGCGGGAAGATAGAGATTGAGAAGTTCAATGGTCAGAGTTTTGAGTTGGGGAAACTCAAGATGGAGGATCTGTTGGTGGATAAAGATCAGTGGATCGCGGTAGATCCGGGTACTAAACCAACGGGAGTGACCGATGAAGAATGGAAGAAGTTGGATCGGAAGGCAAAGAGCACAATACAGTTGTGTGTCTCAAATTCAGTATTGTTGAATGTATCAGGGGAAGCTACGGCGAAGGCTTTGTGGGACAAGTTAGGGACTTTGTACCAATCTAAGTCTCTGGTGAATAAATTGTTCCTGCGGAAAAAGCTGTATAACCTGAGGATGAAAGATGGAGACTGGGTGACAGAGCATCTGAATGCATTTAGTACTGTGGTAAGTCAGTTATTATCTATTGATATTAAAATTTCAGATGAAGATAAGTGCATCAGTTTGTTGTGTTCTCTACCAGACTCGTGGGATAGTCTGGTTATTGCAATAGGTAGCAATGCAACTGCTTTGCAGTTTGATGAAATAGTCTCAGCCTTGCTGACGGAGGAGATGAGACGGAAAAATATGGACAACCAGAATGGTGATGCCTTGTCTGTACGAGGACGGTCCCAGAACAGAAACAAAAATAAGTCATCGAGTGGGAGATCTAAATCTAGAGGGAGATCTAAATCTCCAGGAAAAACTACAAAGGTGGTGTGCTGGAAATGCGGAAAGGAAGGGCACTTCAGAAATGAGTGTAAATCTAAAGCTCCTGATAAAGGAAAGGGATCTGATGATGCTCCTTCTGCAGAGGTGAAAACCACCTCAGATGAAGGTGGGGATGTGTACTTGGCTTCTTCAAGTACACATGTAGATCATGAGGCCTGGTTGATTGACTCAGGTGCATCCTTTCACTTCACTCCCCATAGAGAGTGGTTCTGGAGTATGAGAAATACGATGGTGGTGATGTCTTCTTAGGAGATGATAGGAAGGCTAGAATCATTGGTCACGGAAAAGTAAAGTTGAAGTTGCAAGGTGGAAGGGTTAGAACCCTTCCTGGTGTTCTGCATATTCCTGTATTGGCCAGAAATCTTATTTCTATAAGCAAGTTGGATGATGCAGGTGTAAAGACAGTGTTCGAGAAGGATACCTACAAGATGGTTTGAGGAGCACTAGTATTGATGTGGGGAGTTCGGATTGGAACTCTGTACAAGCTGCAAGGTAGCACTGTTGTTGACAGGTGCAATAGTTCTATGGTTCCTAAAAATGGAGCAGAAAATCTAGTGGTCTCTGGAGAGAAGACCATGTTGTGGCATCAAAGGCTTGGACATATTGGAGAGAAGGGCCTTCGAATACTTCATGGTAAAGGTATGGTAGAAGGTATGAGTAATAGCTCTCTGGATTTTGATTTTGTGAAAATTGTGTATATGGGAAGCAGAATCGGGTGAGTTTCCCCTCTGGTGGTAAGAGGACGAAACAAATATTAGAGCTTGTGCACAGTGATGTGTTTGGACCTGTGAAGGTTCCATCACTGGGTAAGTTTGTGTACTATGTATCATTTATAGATGACTTCTCAAGGAATACATGGATATATTTCCTTAAGAAGAAATTTAAAGTCTTTGATAAGTTTAAAGAATTTAAGGCTCTGGTGGAAAATCAGACAGAGAAGAAGATAAAGGTGCTGAGGACAGATAATGGTGGAGAATTCTGCAGCAAGGAATTTGAAGAATTCTGTAAGAAGTGTGCTATAGCACGGCAGAAGACTACTCCATATACACCTCAACAAAATGGAGTTGCAGAAAGAATGAACAAGACGTTGATGGAAAGGGCAAGAAGCATGCTCAGTGGTGCCGGGTTAGGACAGGAATTCTGGGCAGAGGCGGTGGATACTGCATGCTACTTGGTCAACAGGTCACCTTCATCAGCGTTGGAGGATAAGACTCCACAAGAAGTATGGACTGGTAAGAAACCCTCTCTTGCACATCTGAGGGTATTTGGATGTGATGCATATGTACATGTTCCAAAGGAGAAATGAACCAAGTTGGATAGTAAATCTGAAAAGTGCATCTTTATTGGGTATAAGGATGGTTTAAAGTGTTATAGCTTTGGAACCCAGTCACCGGAAGTTGTGTAGCAGTCGAGATTGGTGTTTAGAGAGGTGAAAGATGTTATCAACATGAAGTCCAACCAAGGAACATGTGAAGATAATTTTTGAACTAAAGGAGGAAGAATCAGACTCTGTAGCAGAGGAGGAATTAGAAGATGAAGAGCCACAAACTTCGGTTGTGAGAAGGTCAGCTCGAGAAAGAAGCAGCCAGAAAGGTATAGTCCATCTGCTTTCTGTTCAAACTTTGCTTTGTCTGTTACTGATGATGATCCCAGAACTGTGAAGGAAGCAGTGGATTCAGAGGATGGAAAACTCTGGAAAAGGCCATGGTTGATGAAATGGCATCTTTGCACAAAAATGAGGCTTGGGATCTGGTGGAGTTGCCGGATGGAAGGAAACTCCAATGGCAGCAAATGGGTATCCAAGAAGAAGACAAATGCAAAAGGGAAGGTGGAGAAATACAAATCTTGGTTGGTAGCAAAAGGTTATTCCCAGGTGCCGGGAATGATTTTGGTGATATTTTTTCTCCTGTTGCCAAGGTAACTTCTATTAGATTACTTTTATCTGTTGCTGCTGCTTTTGATTTTGAGGTAGAACAGATGGATGTGAAGACAACATTTCTTCACGGGGAATTGGAAGAGGAAATCTACATGAAGCAACCTGAAGGCTTTGCGGTGAAGGGTAAGAAAGAACTGGTATGCAAGTTAAAGAAGTCTCTGTATGGTTAAAACAGTCACCAAGGATGTGGTATCAGAAATTTGATACATTTATATGGGGACTTGGCTTCACCAGAAGCAAAGAAGATCATTGTGTGTATTTTAAATTAATTGGTGACCGTGTTATTTATCTGGTCTTGTATGTGGATGATATTTGTTGGTTGGAAATGACAAAGAAATTATCCAGGATTTGAAGACCCAATTGTCCTCCAAATTCGACATGAAAGATCTCGGTGCTGCAAACTATATTTTGGGCATGAAATTAAAAGAGATTGGGCAAAGAGGAAGCTCTAGTTAAACCAGAGGAAGTATGTCGAGACAATACTGCAGAGGTTTAATATGCAGGATAGTAAACCAGTGAAGGTTCCTATTCCCGTAGGTGTGAGGTT
>APFE031607492.1:0-28941 GCA_000404065.3 Pinus taeda
TAAAAAACAGTGTTTTATTCCCTGTACGCGACATTTCCCTGAGTTAAACGCGTGTATACGCGGGTTCATACATACCCAACCCGCGTATATGTATTAAAACACTTAAAAAAATATAAAACTCCTTATTTTCGAGTGGGGATCGCTGGTTTTACCTGCTGATCACCTATTAGTGCCCGTGGCCTCAACTGTCCCCAACCAATTCCTAACTAAAAACTACTTTGGAATTGGTATAAAAAGACATCAAAGGGAAGGCCTAAAGGAGGAGAGAGTATAGAGCAAGGTTATTATACTGATTTTTTTCCCCCTGATTAGGTCTGAAGACCCTTGTTCCTTCTGCACTTCCCCCATATTGTACAGGAAACCCTTGTTTCCTTGAGATTTGATGTTCATCCCTTAGTCATGACATATTGGAGTGGGTATTGGAAGGTGACCTACTAGAGGCTTGAGGCGGGACGGATCCAGAAGGAGGCTGAGCTTTGAGCCTACAGAAGTGGTTCAGGTGATATTGCTCTTTTTTCATATTATTCTATTTGTCTAATAAAGAAACACGTCTTGTTCCCGAAATGCTTCTTTCTTTATGTTAATGATGTTCATATTTGAATTTCATGTATGAATGGATGTATAGAATTTTGCAACTAACTCCTTTCTTATATAGCATAAAGATCATTTTTTATGTAAATCTTTGTCCATATACTGCTGCATTCCTTGGAATTGTTGTTTTTGCAGGGCAAAGGAGCGGAAGGGACGTGAAGAAGGGTTTGCACCCTTGAGTAACTACCCAAACGTAGGACCTTAGGTATGTCCTTCTCACCTTAGAAGTAGTTTTATTCTAGCATAAACGACTGTGTGTGTGTATGTTTCTTGACTTAGACAACTTCCAGTCTGCTAGGGTTCCACCCAAGAGCCTTAGGGGATAATATCCTGCAACACCAAGAAGCAATAAAAAAGGTAAGACAAAACTTTAGATATTTCTCATATCATTAAGAAGAATTTATATCTAACCAGACAATTGTGGATTCCTTTCACAGGGAATTCAACATCCTAACACTTTTGGATAAAATGATACAACAATTAGGAACTACCATAATCAAATCAGAACTCATCATCACTTAGTCAAAGGTCAAGAACATGTCATGGGAATTAAATCTTTATTAGGATAAATTCATAAGGTTCAAAAATCATTCGATAGCACTATTATTCTTACTTTAGCTCTGCAGTTTGCCACACCAATCCCACCTTTACAGTCCACTATTTAATAGAGCGAGCATTCAGATACAAAATTAATAGCCATGCTCCCAAATCCAAACAAGAACATGGTGGTTCCAAATAGTCTAGTGCCAACTATCATTCCGAAGAAGACATCAAAAGTTACTAAAAAGCTCGCGAAAAGCAAGAATGTTTCTCAGAAGTAATTTTAGTTTATTTTATTTATGTTAAAACTTATCAGTTACAAACACATATTTTAAGAAATTTATTTAAATTTTTTTATCTAATGACCTCATTTCTCATATGAGGGGGTGGAATTTTTTATGAGAAGAAACTTATTTTAAAAAATGATCTGAATGTATCTTATACACTCATTGATCACGATGCTTTTATGATGTTATTTACGCAATTTAAATATAACTTCTCTATAGTTTTTATTTTCATTCGGACATAATTGACATAATCAATTTTTTGCTTTCAGATATAAATATTACTGGATAGCATTTCCTTTCATATATAAATATCTTCAAGGGCAATGAATTGAGATACTTACATGATTTGTTGTTAATTGAATTTCAAACTCTTGACGTTATCATTCTATTACAATAATTCATACAAATATATTTTACATCAATTGTATTCTATGTTTGTTTTCCTTTTGTTATTAGTTTTTCAATCCTTTGATACGTTTATGACTTAATATATGTTGACAAGGAAATAATTTACCCGATGAGTATTGAGTTTTTGTTTTTTTCCCATGGACAAAATATAATTTTATTTATATTGAGTAAAATTACACGTTGTAGATGCTAAAATAATATATGCTTTATCAAAACTTGTCCTGATTGAACATGATCTAAAACAATTTACTGTCTATCTATGCTTTCCTACCTTTGTTTTTTTCCACTTTCCGCCAACCTTCATTGTTAGGCGTGGCTATTACAATAGACAATTGTGCTTCATTTGTGATAGCCAGAATTTCCTTTTTAGAATATGAGCTTTCTATTGAGTGTGCTCGCTCGCTGCCTCCAATTTCGTGTCTTAGGATGATTTTCTAATTTTGCTACTGTGAATTGGTTGTCTTTGGCACTATTGCAGACCCAACTGATTTTCATCATAATGTGGGTTGTGTAGAATGCTTTTTTTGCTGAGTTCTGGATTATTTACTAAATATTCTGCTTCTTGGAATATGTTGGCAGTTTCTGTGTTTTTTTCCTCTTCTATGTTATCTGTACATGTGGCTGAAAACTTCCATCCTTTCGGCTTTGTTGGCTGTCTTCTTTTCCTATTTTTTTTGTTTTATGGGCACACACTTTGTAGATGACCAGTTTTACGACATAAGTGGCATCTAAAGGCAGTGTTTTCATAATCGAGTGGCTGGGCCCATTTCTTTTCGTTGTGGAGTAAGAGGATGTGGTCTGGTAATCTCTGACTAAGATAAACCTCCACACAGATCCTAGAAAATGTAATATCCTTGGAAAGCCGTTCATTGTCAACTTTTAAGAATTTCCCCAAAGCGTTTCCAATGCCTTCTAATACTTTGAAGTGCCAAAAGTGCAGGGGTAGGTTGTATAACTTTACCCAAATGGGCATTTTGGAGACCACCATGGTGTTGGGTTAAAATCTCAGAACCAAGATGTCATAAAAAGTCTAGCACTACCCCAGAACCATGGTCCCTCGTTCAATGCATAGTCTTTGTCATTTACTGTGTCAAATTTGACAAAAAAAATCTCTTTTGAACAGAGGTGGATATTGCAGTTTTCTATCCATATGGAGTAAATCCATTGACGAAGGGCTTCTGACTTGGGCCAAAATCCATTAACCTGCATATCACTGCTTTAGATAAATATTCATCATGTATTTCATTTACCTTAGGTACATCAATTGTTATTGCAGGGTTATGAGCTATCTGCTCAATGATGTAGGCACTAGGGATTGTAGCTTGTTGTTCTATTTGTGCTTAACATTCCATCTTCCCTTTCACTGCATCTTTGAAGGAAATAGGTCCTTTCGAGCTCGTGCATGGGCATCCTCCACAGAGCCTTGTGCTAAGGTAGATCGTTGAGTCGTTGCGTATGCCGTATTCTTTTAGTTTGTGCTCCTCCTGCAAAACGTTTCCTTTGTAGATTAGGAGTTGTTTGCAGGATGGGATACCTATTATTTCTTGTATCCTCTGTTTGAGTGTTTTTATGTCCTTCAACCTCCCTATCTTTATGCATACTGTGTTCCCTTCCATACATTTGATAAAGAGTGTGCTTTGTTTATCCTTGGGAATTTCAAGATCAGATGCTTCTAGATCTCTCTTAACAGATGCGAGTCCTTGAATCAGATCTACATTCTCAGGCTATGATCTAGTGTGGAAGGGAGCCTTTATGTGAGCATGCCTCCAGATCTGAGCTTGGTGTGGGCTGTTCTATCTATTTAGCACCAAATCTATTAAATCAATGGCAGATCTAAGATTAATATCCCCTTCCATGGTGAGGGAGATCGATCCAGATCCATGCACGACAAAAATTCCTCGTTGAAAGGAGTGAAACCATATCGTATCCTATGTGATTTCAGGTAGTTCTAGGTCTAGGATATGGTGTCAGGTCCCTTAGAAATTTTTCAGCTCCGATGCCCTAGAGTCGCGCACATAAATTTGGGAAACCGCCTACCCCGTTTCACATGACTCTGCAGAAGTCTGATGACCGGCTTTCTTGCTAACTGCGTAGGGTTGGCGTTTATTTTTTGCCATGTTTCTGTGCACAAATTCGACAATGTCGGGCATGATGCATGGCTTCATCACGTCCAAAAGGAGAATGGTGTCGTTGCCCCCATCTGCACCTTTTCTTTCAACATTTAGCACTGAAACCAGAGGACGCGCTACTACAGTGGCCACCATTGATGCTCTGCTCTTTCCCAAAAACCCTTCCAATCCATTTAATAAATTCTTGATTGATCAGTATTGAGTTATTGTAGCCTACAAGAGATTCAATTATCTATTGATATTCATATTATCAGTGGATGATCATATTATTGACATTTGTTGTTTGTGGAGTAATTGAGAAGTAATAATAGATGATATTATTCTTTTCATACTTTTCATTGTGATAAGTTATGAGTAAAGGGATATAATGATAGTTTGTTTTATCTTTCATTTTTGTCTAGATTAACTTGTTGAAGTTGTTTCTAATTTTGTGAGATGTTATTTTCTTGTTGCATAATTTGAAATCCATGATTAAGTATAATGTGTGAGTTCTTCCACTTGTAAGCTCTACCATTCTACAACTTTTTTTATGATATCAATAATTCAGTCATATATATATTATTTATTTGAATATATTTTGCAAACTAGTCACAGGGAATACCCCTTAAGGTGGAGGGAGACCAACCCTTTAAAGCTAAAGTAGGAGGATTTTATCCTCATTGAATGTGTTTTAAAGTTTTCCCTTGTCGCTAGAACAATTTGAGAACCAACAATGTGAAAAGAAGAAATGGACTTATTGGGTGGCCAGGTGTGCCAAATATGAATGACACATGGCACCACTCATATATTTCCATGCAGTAAATGATAACATTAATAAATGACGTAGAGAACCATTGGGAGTCATCCCAAGGGATTGGTTTGTTAGCATATGCACCTTTAATGTTAAAGTGTGGCTCTAACCCCTGGGAATATAAATCCTAATCTCTGAAGGTTAAGGGCATGGGGCATTAAATTAGTGTGAAGCTCAATGTTCTCTGCACTTAACTTGTTTGTCATGGCTTAGGGTCATATGTGCTAAGTTTCTAATGAGAAAGGATCTATGTTATCCTCTGGTATGTAAGAACATAGTTTTAAGGCCATAGTCTCATGCGTTAGGGCATTGGAGATAAGGGCGTGGCACAAAATGGAATCTAACATTCTGTTGGAAATACGTTGACATTGATGGAAAAGGAAAATGTAAAGGCAATGTAAAAGATTGGGAAAGATAATCAATGGAAAATACAAATCCATTGGTAAAAATATTTCCATTGATGTAAAGTCAAAGAATTACAACTAATAATGGTGTTAGAAAAGGTGGCAAAGGAAATTAGAAGGTGAAGAGAATTTGGGGCCAATTCTTATGTAGCAAATCATCTCAAATGCAAGTGAAACCAACACAAATGTGAAGAGATCTAAAAGAGATTTCCAGTAGTATGTGGAATTTTGAAAATGGTCTCCTAGATAGAAATTTAGAGCCAATAAAAGTTGCTGGACCCCTAAGTCAATCTAGAAGAGAAAAGGAGGTTGGAGACTCTTTTGGCACATAGCCAAGGTTGGGAGAACAACCAAACCTAGTGGCAACTGTAGAAGAATGGCTAGTGGCACTGCCATCGAAAGGACCAAACAGACGTGGCATTGAGAACAATTTTCATTGGCTTAGGCATAGCCCAACTGGTAATAAAAACTTGACATATGTAATATAATGCTCAAATAGAATGAGTAGGATGACACCAGTTGGTGGAGCCCACCCGATGAAGTTACCTCGGTGGTAGTACCCCACTAGTAGTACCATCACAGTATGGATATGGCACACAAGTCCTAGCATTGGGATGAAAAAGAGTGGCCATATGTGCAACTCAAAGAGCAGCAGCTTCCCATTGGTCAAGGTGAAGCCCAATTGATAATTGGGCCTAGTGGAGGAGTGTTGGAGGGTATGATCTTAGAAGTTGGTTTAGGAAGCACAAGGTTAAAAAATGGGAGATAGGCTTTGGGCACACATGGTGGGATTTCAATAGCTTTATAGATGGAAGTCTTGACAGGACTTAAGGCATCGGGAAGTGGCTTCCCATGCCATTGATTGCATAGATCAAGGATGAAGATTCACCCTAGGACCTATTCTCCCAATACCACAAACCGCAATGGAGTGGTGTCAAGTATGCATTCTTGAACATAGTGGTTTTTGTTTAAAAAGTTAGTAAAGAAATTGCTCACAAAAAAAAAGGACTTGGGGACCCTTTTTCTCTCTTCTCTGACACGACACTTAGTAGTATATCATTAGCCATCAGAAGACAATGTGGGTTGATGATGTCAACATCATGTGGTGGACATGTGGCATGCTTTTTAGCATTTTGGCACCTAGAAGGCCTATTTATGGTTGAAACGTGTAACCAATCATAAGCTGACACGTAGCATGGATGACATCAAAGTGATGGTATCCCGCTGGTTGGAGCCTGATATGTTGTAAATAAAGTACATAGATAAAGCTTTGGGTAGTTGGAGTCAGGAAACGTTAGCATTGACAGGTTGGCAGAGCAACAACAAATAATATTAAGGCCAAAAGGATCCCGCAAGACACGTCATTCTGTAGGGATGACCTTGGTGAGTTATAAAAGGGTGCAAAGGGAATGCATCAAGAGAAGAGGTGTTAGGACATGGAGGACAATGGAAACTAATAACAGAGCAGGCAGGAAACCCCACATGACAATGTGGCTTGGAGGAGATCACCCGACATAATCTATTTTGCACAGTTAAAATAAATATGCTATGACAGAAAGGGTTATGAGATTAGCCCCTGACCCCTTGTCATTTCACATAGAAATAGACCAACGACATTGACCTTAAAACAAAGAGATTTCAGCCATCAATAGGTAAAAAACATCTTAGCACCTTGTTGTAACAACTACAACCACCCTCCAAAGTTTCATCTCGCGTGAAAATTTTGGAGCCAACCTTGGATCCCGTGATTGATCATCCTTGGTCACTTGTTGATAAGATGATGATTTCAAGCTCACTTCCTTGACCTTAAGAGTTGTTCATGTTCACATCTTTATGTTGCATGTGTCATCTTGGTCATAGGGCTTGTTTTTTTTCATACAAAAGGAATTTGGTTTTTCTTCAAGGGAATAATGTCTGTATTAGTGATTTCCATCACATAGACATGTTTCACACTTGCTTCATGCACTCTTGTCATGAAGGTTGTTACATAGAGTGAATTATTTCTTATGCATTCTAGATGGTCTATGTTGTGTCACTAAGTGTTTGTGTGTGATCAAAGACGAGTCCTATCATTGTTTACATCTATGTCACTCATCTCACACTTAGCCATTTCCCAAGCAACCTAGCCTCATTCAGCTTCTCAAACTTTTCCCTTTACTTCTCCAACCATGAAGCTTCCTCCCTTTCCTACTGAAACCCCATAACTGTTACAGATCCATTTGGGCACATCAAATCCCAACATTCATATCAATGTTTTAGGGCTCATCAAACCCTAGATTCAGTTGTTTCATGCCCTAAACAAGTCAACCCTTTGAATGCCTCCTTCCCAGATAGTTTCATGACTTGAAGATATCTAGAAATTTCCTCTAGGGGGACCAGAGAAGGTAAGCCTTTATGAAGGTGTGTCGTAGAATAGTTGAATCCACTACCAAGGTGCTCTACAAAGCAGTTAGGAGTCCTTTCACCTGTCCTGGCCAAGAATGAGCGAAATTCACATAGGGTTTGGGAATATTCTTACCTTTTGGAGTCATCTAGAAGTTTCCCTCACTTACCAACTCTTATCAGCTCGAAAATGGATGAGGAATGAGTTAAGGAGCATCATATCCTCTAATCCCTTCCTCCATGGAACTAATTCTAAGTATGGAAAGCCATTCAATGTCACCATTAGTGACAAGACCTCCTTCATCTTCCAATAAATTAACCACTCAAATAAGTGATCAAGGGCTAGATTATGTTGAATTGTAAGGATAATTCTTCTATGAGACTTGAATTTGGAGCAAATGATGTGATGCCACAAGCTTGTCTTGATTTTGATGTGATGTGGATGGGATCCAAGCTGGAGGAATGACTTTGAATCAAACAATTACTTCTTCTAACTATTAAAGTGTTTGAACCTTTTTCCACATGTTGTGTTCTTTCATAATTCTTATATGTATGAATTGCTTCTGATTCCTTTCATTTATATTCAATGGATCATATGCTTTGATCGGTTTTTGTCTTCTGTCATGTTTATAGGGTACTTCTGAAGTGGGTTAAGTACGGGAAGGAGCGACGAAATCGATACAAGGGAGACGAGAGGAAAGCAGAACTATAGGTAGGCCTCCTATCTTATATTCTTATCTATTGCTTATAGGGAAAGTCTAAAACACTTTAAACTATTGTTCTAGGCACAACTACTTATCTAGTGAATTAGTATTTATCCGTAGATGCTAAATTCTCCAAAACAAATTGGTGACTCCGCTGGCGAAGAATCCTCTTTCCTAGTAACTTACCCACCTCCTAAGACATCCTTGTAGACTTTATTTGTGTTCATCAATTGTAATTCAGCTGTTTACATTGAAAATTTGGTCAAAACTATGTCAAATTTCCTCTTGAAATGGTTTACTATCACTAGTGCAAGCTTCTGAGGGACACAGTGTGCTGTAGAGCATCCTTGGCTTAGGGACAGTGCTCTGAAGTGCACTATCTCCCACTCTGGGCTGCGCTGATCGTCCTAGGATCGGTTTCCTACCTTTGGAAAGAGTTTTTTGCCAAATTTTCTCATTTGATTGTTTGTTGATTGATCAATGAATGTTATGTCTCAGAAAACGAGTGTTTATCTCCTGGTCTAGCCCAAATTTGATAGGATTGACTAATATTTCTTCATGTTTTCTTTTTCATTATCGATCAATAGTCAAAGTCAGGATATAATTGACTAATCTTCATTTGAGAGAAACTTTCCTAAAGTCTTCTCTTCCTTCAAATTTGAACTGTCGTAAAATTTTTCGTTCACGTGAAAGATTGATTTATGGTATGTGCATATTTCCCTTTAATTCATATTCACATTAAGGGAATAAAAAAGAAGTACGTGCATGTTGCATTGAAAATTTTTATGTGTGCTGATAGGAATAGTGTAGGGAAATTGAATTTAGATTGTGCTCTTTGCTCTTTGATCAAAAGAAATCTGATTGCTTTACCCCTAAGTAGCTAGGATTTTCATCATTAAATTGAATGGAAAGCATGCTTATCATGATAGTTGTATTCCTAGGAATTTCATAATACATGACGTGGTGAACTTGAAAGGAAAATTCATAAGTAAGAACAACTTAAAATTAACATCAATTTACCTAATGGAGCATTGTCATTAACAAGAACATTTAGTGGTTCTAGGCTAGATACGTGTTCCTGCTTCATAAAACAAAGCATCTGCCACTAACTTGTCTACAATACATCCCGAGTGTGATACCTCATTCCACGTACATGAGTACATTGTAGCTTGTCCACGTACCTTCGAGTATATATGGCGGTGTTTGAATACATAAAGTATATGGGAATGCTCTCACTGTGTGATTTTTCATTAGACAATGCTTATAGGGACTGGGCCTCCATGTACCTTCAGGTATATATGGGAGGACAAATCTAAGTTTCTATCCATCCTTAAGTAATCAATTCGACTGCCAAACTGTGATACACCGAACACAGCATTCAAGGAGATTTTCTCCCCGTACTTCTTGGTTTTCTAGGAGGTATTCTGCAGTTCACAGTTGCTTGGTAAACCTTTTGCCTAGTATACCCATTTTTGTTTATTTCATTTTTGATAATAAAATTAATCAACAATCGTGGAGGAACATCAACCCATTGTTATAGAGATATTAGGGCACTACAACCCCAATCACATATGTCCATAAACCATGGGCTTCTAAGTCCCTAAAAGTTTTGTTTCATGCCCTAAAGGAACAAGGTCAACTAATTACATCATCTCCTAGAAGTTCTCCACAGAAAACTGCTCAGAACTTGTCAAAACTGGACCATACAGAGTGCGCAGTGCTAAGGGTGTGATGCATCTCACCTGCTCAGTGCAAAAAGTGGGATGCATACTAGAAACCCCTTCTATAGGGTGTGATGGGCGAGAGTAGACAAATGGCAGAGACAGTTTGCAAGGTGGATGATCATGGAATCTTCCAGAAAATTCTCCTGTGACACTTGCCTCTCTGAATTCGCTCAGGGATGAGTAAGAGATCATCAATCTCTAAGTGGAATCAAGAACTATCAAAGAGAGGACACTAATCAAAATCCCAGAAGCTGACTCAACCCCCTGCAATCATCTATATATGGATCCCTCATCCCAGAGATCCAAGGGCTGGAATCTTATATCTTATAAGGAAGTGCTATTGGTTTCCTGGTGGAGGATCATAGTGTTGGGTGATCTAAGCTTTTCATGAGGTGGAGAAGGGCTTTCATGCTAGGAGGATGATGCTGGGTCAGATCAATGGGTTGTAATCCTCTCTTCTAATCTTTATATCAATAAAGCTATTCATGTTTTCCTCCACATTCTTGTATGTTTGATGATATGCGTTTGTGTGGTCAATATATATCTGGTCCTATATTGTTTATGATCGTAGATATCTACACTTTGAAGTTATTTTCTACTTTAACTTTACAGGTACTCTTTGAACTGGAGTGGTCAAGGAAGGAGCAGCAAAGACCTGTCAGAGAGGAGGAGGAACAAGCAAGGAACAGAGCGAAATATTGAGGTTGGTATTCTTTGCTCCTCTCCTATCTACTTCTTGTAAAGGAAAATGAAAGTAACTTTAATCTGTTTGTTTCTAAGATAGCTACCCATCTTAGTGGGACTAGCAGCTCTGCATAGACACTAGATTTCCCAATAACACCCATACCCCATCGTTCGTGGAGAATAGTGAGCAAGCTGCCTTTGCCTCCCAAAGCGACACCAATGCGAGCAAAGCGGTCTTGCTTAGCTGAGTTTAGTACATCTAGAACTCCTAGTTCTTCTTTTGAATTACCTTAATCATCTATTTTGGTAAGTATTGAGACTCCAGTCACTCCAACTATTTTCGGCCCATCTGCTTCTGAAGAATAAGTTTCACAATTACCAAAGGACATTAGCACTAATCCTAGTGAAATAGTAACCGAGGTTGTTCAACAACAAGTTGATCCTCAACTTGAAGTTTCTCAACAAGAAAGTACCTCTGAACTTGAATCAGTTCAACCAAAAGTTAATCCAGAACCTATCCGAGTTCAAATAGAAGTTACATCAGAACCTAAAGTTGTTCAGGAACCTCTTTTTGAAGTTGTTGTTCATTTACCCAAACATCTGGACTTCGAATTTGAACTTTCAGAAGTTGTTACTTTACTGGAAGACGATCAACTGATTACTCCTTAGACATCAGTAACTATTGAAACTTCAACTTTATCAACACCAGAAATATTTTACAGACCTGAAGGTGAAGTTCTTCCACCAGGTTTATTTGTTATAGAGGAGGAATTGGAAGAAGATTCCACACTTGGAACCCCGTTTCAATTTGGAACCGGCCTTTATCTTTACCCTCATACTCCTGATTTTTCCACTCCATTTGATCGTACTTCTTTTCAAGTACCCATCGATTCTTTAGGACAAATTTTGGGTCCGTTAACTATGGCTGAACAACCGTCAACATCTGAGACTATATCACCTGATGCAGCTACATCAGAATATTTTGTTGCAACCTCTTCAATTTTTTCTACCACACCTAAGTGACACTTGTATGGTGAATCTTCCATCTGGTTGGTTACCAGTCACTTTCTGGAACCCACTTAGGAGTTGCTTCTACACCATGATCATCAACCATGTCCTCAACTGGAATTTTACCTTGTTCTTCTCTAATGGGAACTCAACAGTTTGATCCTGCATATCAGTATCTGGGCAATCTGGTCAACAAAGACCTATGTATCCATTAAATACTAGATTTCCACCATATGGAGAGAAATATGCTTATTCACTGTATCCTCCTTATTCCGGAGGACTACCATATGGTAATATCCTACAGTATTTAGGCCAATTTGGAATTAGAGTTTGTTAGTGGAAACCAATAATGCCAGTTCAACTGAGGCTTGTGTATCCAACACAACCAATGCAAACTGTGTTAGCCATTCCCACTACACCTATTGTTACTACTGTACCACAGTCACAAGTTCAAGCTATTGTATCTCAACTAGTACAAATTGATCCTTCTACCTTGCAACCAAAAGTTTCAGGTCAAGAAGTTCAAGTTCCTTTGGTTGTTGTACAACAACCTGCTTGTTTCTGGAGTTCAGCAACAACCTCAAGTTAGTGCACCCTTATCGAGACTGACCTAGGCTTACACTGGTATAGTTTATTCACAACCTGGACAACCTTTCATTGTTGGACAACAAAAACCATTAAATCAACAATAGTGATTCAACAATTGTGGTAGCCTTAATTTCAACAACCCCAATTCCAGCAATTCCAACCCTAGTTTGGACTTGTTCCGCAGGCTCAACCTGCTTTTGGTCAATCTCAAGCTTACCAAGGTCCTGGTAAATAAGGATTTGCAGGTTATGGACAACCACACATTCAACCTGGTTATCAACAACCACCTTATACTAGTTTTTTTCAACAACCATACCAAGGTTACCAAATGTAGATGCCCTATGTCAGTATGCAAAGACCTATTGCTCAGGCAATTCCATCATATCCTGGGTATGCTCAACCTGACTTGAATCAATAGTTGCCATTTCTAGCAACTTTAGAATTACCATATTTAAATCGGCTCACTAATGATCCAATCTTATACTCACCTTGGTGGCCAATAATTCTGCATAAGTTACCATCTGAGATTCTAAAATTTAATGGAAATCCTGGAGAAGACCCATCAAATCATTTCATGACCTTTCATTTGTGGTGTTCATCAAACTCCTTAAATGATGATTCAATTAGACTTCGTCTTTTCCAAAGAACACTTACTGGTCCAGCTACTAAACGGTACATTGAATTACCAAGAGCTTCTTTTGATAATTTCACCACTTTAGCCACTACATTTTTGACCCACTTCCAGTTACCCATCAGATACGAGACTGGAACGGAACTCCTAACCAAATTTAGACAGACTACTGCTTCCCATATATCAGATCATATTCATGAGTGGTGGCGTAGTCGTCGAATGGTTAAGACATATGTTCCTGATCAACTTTTAGCTGAGTGGTTCATAAAATCCTTGTTGTCATCAATCACCGAGGATGTCACAAAAGGTGGAGTTGTCACATAAGAGAAAGTTATTGCTCATGCCCAATACTTAGATTTGATTTACACAATCCAACATGCTTTATGATAAAATACCCAATGCACCACTACTGGCTTTCACTGTTCCCCCTCCTCCACAATCGAGTAATGACTCTCATGCCGGTGATGGTGTGATCGGTTCTTCAAGCATGCAAATAGAAGGAAGACCATCTGGTCAAACTCTTTCTCTTTCCAATGTATTAGAAAATACTCTTTCCTCCAAGATTAATGCCATGTCATATGATAAAAGAAAAAATCCAAAGCAACCAAGAAGCAAGAAAAAGGGTAAAAACAAAAAGAAACAAGATAACTCCCCTCCAAGGAAATCATCTGATCCCTTTACTTCAGAAAGGAAACCTCGTTATCAATGTCTGATCTGTAATGAGGAGCATTTTACAAGAGATTGTCCACATTGCTTTGAGGTCTCTAAACTTCTAAAGACTTTAAATACATTGGCAATGTTGAATGATCCGTTTCCAACCCCGAAGACACATTTGGTTGCAGCAAACCATGCTTCCACATCCCAAATACTCATGTTATCCATCACAAAGTAACAAAACAAAGTTTTGGTATCAATGAGAAACAAAGATTATGGAAATCCATTGTCATCATCAAATAATCATGCCACTGATCAACCTAATCCTTTGACTTCAACTTCATCTAAAAATATTACACCCAATGTACCTGAATTGACAATAAAACCACCAAATAGAGTTGTGCACAAATCGACATTTAACCCTATGGCTTAAGCAGCTCAAAATTATAACATAGTGGAAGATATTGCTCAATCAACTTTTGCTATGTCGACACTCGAGGTGTTGCAAAACTGCCCCCCCTTGAAACAGGCTTTACTGTCAGCAATAGGTGGAATAGATCATACGGATTCAAATCTTTTGGCTTTTAACCATGCGGGATGTACACCACAGTTACCAGTGCAGTTAGCTTTCCTAATTCAAGTAGAAGCTCTCAATAAGAATGTTCACGTAACTGTTATTCACGAGGGGGCATCTACTTGCATTATGTCCATAAGCTGCTGGAAAGCACTTGGTTTGTTGTCATTGTCATGATCATCAACCATGCTAAAAGCTCTTGATGGAACATATACTCCATGTGGGATTTTGAGTAACCTACAAATTGAACTGGGGGCAAAAAAATTACTTTTGAAATTGAGGTTGTTGATGGACCCCTTGATTACAACATTTTACTAGGGAGGCCTTGGGTATATGCTATGGCTGTTGTGGTCTCCACGTACTTTCGTACTGTTGCATTCCCTTTTAAGGGTGGAATCAGAGTCATTGATCAACTAGCCTTCTTTTCCAATAGTTCACAGGCTACGGGAAGAATTCCGTTGGTACAAAGACCCCTGTTGTCACCTAAAAGTGTTGGAGTATGTCTCTTTAAAGATCCTTCCCTAATGCGTATTTTTACCCTACCATCACCATTTGATTTGGTGGAAGTGGCAAGAGTAGAGACTTGCAACATGGTTTCATCCACCTTATCTCATTTAAGGAGGATTACCAACAAAGTTGAAGTTGATAGTAATATTGAGGTGATGTCGTTAAGCCCCATTGAATCACCATAGCAATCAATTTTTCGGGCTTCTGTGGCAAACCCAAATCCGCACTCAATAATTGTATGGGTATATTAGTCATTAAAATATGGTACCTTTTCAAATCCTTTTTCATGTATACATTCTATGTATGAAGGAATCATCCAATCAATGATGATAGGAGAGGAAACATGGGAAGATTATCATCATCATTCCCATCTTCTAGATGAGATTTAATATTATTCAAATAAACTAAACCACCCATCAGCCACTGATTTCCTATCGAATTCAGTTTTCATAGACAAAATCGAATATGAGGGAAATTTGTTGCATATTGAAGAAACAAATTCTATTAATATTTGGACCAAGCCTAATATTGTAGAGAACATTCATGTCGGAAAATCTTGTTCTCCATTGGAACTCGATAATTACCATAGTCTCTTTCATGAATTTAGAGATATTTTTGCAGGGTCTTACAAGGAGATTCCAGGCATTGACTCTAGTATTATTGAACACAAAATAAAAATGTACCCTGATGTCAAGCTAGTTCGACAGTGGCTTCAACCTGTTCATCCAAAGAAAGCTGTTGCCATTAAAGCAGAAGTTGAAAAACTTTTGCGGGCTGGTTTTATTTACCTTGTTCCTCTTACTAACTGGGTTTCCAACATTATTCTTGTCATGAAGAAACAAGGAACAATTCGAGTGTGTGTTGATTTTAGGGATGTAAATCAAGCATGTCCAAAAGATAATTATCCTACTCCTTTTATCGACCATATTATTGATGAATGTGCTGGATGCAAAATATTCTCATTTATAGATGGATTTCTCAGCTACAATCAAATCAATATACACCCACAGGACCAATAAAAAAAAACTTTTAATTGTCCTTGGGGCACATTCGCCTATAGGAAACTCCTATTTTGTTTGAAGAATGTTGGGGCCACATTTCAGAGGGCAATGAATTATGCCTTCGATGACATCAAGCACATTTTTCAACCTTACCTTGATGATTTACCTGCTCATTCACAAAAGCAGACTGATCACTCGCAACACTTGAGAGCAATATTTTTACAGTGCTGACACTACAAGATTCAACTCAATCCACACACATGTGTGTTTTGTGTTGGTTTTGGTCATTTGATTGGATTTGTAGTGTCTCGAGAAGTGATTCGATTGGATCCACTAAAGGTTCAGGCAATTCTGGATTTGCCTCCACCTTCAAATCTTTTACAGTTACAAAGACTCCAAGGGAAAGCCAACTCTCTGAAGAGGTTCATTCCTAATTACACTGAAATGGCTAAAGATTTTACACGCCTTTTTAAAAAGGAGATACCCTTTCATTGGGATCACGTTGTGTAAGCTTCCTTTGACTTTCTTAAAGATACCCTAATTAGAGCGTCATTAATGTATTCTCCAAATTACCAAAATGACTATTACTTGTATCTCGTCGTTATAGGTACAACCATTGGCACGGTTTTAGTCCAGGAAGTAAATGGCATTGAACATCCTATGTATTACTTTAGCTATATTCTCAACAATACAGAAAGTAAGCACTCTTATCTCGAAAAACTAGCCTTGGCAGTTGTGCAATCTATTCAAAGAACTTGCCACTATATCTTGTTATAGATACAACTGTCATTTCATATTGCAACCCTATGACATACATTTTATCATGTCAATTGCTGGCAGGCAAATATTCAAAATGGATAGTTATTCTACAGGAATTTGATTTGGAATTCATCAAGTCTAAATCAAAGAAATCTCTAGTTTTCGCTGAGTTACTATGTCACCTTCCTCAACCTTCATCGATTCAACATCTGAACCATCAATTTTGGATGAGTCTCTATTTCTAATTTCTTCATGTAAAGCTTGGTATGGAGATATATTGATTTATCTCCAAACCCAAAATTTTTGGCAAGATACCTCTCAATCACAAAAATGGCGTATTCATTACCAAGCCAAATATTATCTGATCATTGGCGACACACTTTACCGTCATGGTGTCGATATAGTTTTATGGAGGTGCCTCATGCATGAAGAAGCTGAGAAAGCATTGAATGATTGCCATTCAAGTGCCTATGGTGGACACTTACCTGGATATGCAATCGCACAAAGGATTCTTTGTGTTGGTTACTTTTGGACAACTATATTTACAGATTGTATTATTGTTGTCAGAAGTTGTCATGCATGCCAGATATATGACCGAAAAAACAGATTACCACCTGCACCATTGCATCTAATCATTGTTGTTGACCCATTCGCCAATTGGGGAATTGACTTTATGACATGTAACCCCACCTCGTCTTAGGGGCATGGGTATATTATAGTAGTCTTTGACTATTTTACCAAATGGGCCGAGGCAATGCCAACATTGAACAACAATGGCGAAATGTCTGCTCTTTTATTTTTTAACCATGTGGTTGCCTAGTTTGGTGTATCACAAGCCATAGTTACAGATCATGGGTTGCATTTTTGCAATCACATGGTTGCTAAGTTGACTACTAAGTTAGGACTCTCACATGATAGTTATACCACATATCACCCGCAAGTGAATGGACAAGTTGAGGCCATCAACAAGGTCTTGAAACCGATGTTGCAAAGAATGATAGGGGTTCGTAAAAGGAACTGGCACTTAATCCTGTACTCTGCCTTGCGGGCATATCGAATCTCAGTGAGAAATGCAACTGGATTTACACCCTTTCAGTTGGTGTATGGTTTGGAAGCAATCTTACCAATACAACGAAATTTCATTGCTCAAACTCGCAATTGACCTGTTAGCCAACACTTCTGAAGAAGAAACCTATTTCTTGGAATTAATCCATTTGGATGAAACCTATCGTAATGCCGCATTAGATAACGAAGCACATAAGAAACATATTAAGGCACAATATGATAGGAATGTCAAGACTCATATCTTCTCAGAAGGAGACCTAGTCTTTCTTTATGATCAGGAAGCTGATAAACTTGGATTAGGGAATTTTGAACCAATGTGGATGATTCCTTATGTTGTCAAGCATGTTCTAGCAAAAGAAGCCTACGGGTTAGTAGATTGTGATGGGATTCCATTGTCGCAGCCCCAAAATGGGTTGTACCTCAAATGTTACTATGCTTGATTAAAGTGTATTAGAACTCACTGTATATATGCTTTTATTGCATGTGTGTGTATGTGTCTTTTAGAGATTTTTATCTAATTAGTAATCCTCTTTTCATTTGTTGCAGATCTCGGAGTCTTCAGAACCTTTTGTTGGTTACGTCAACGGTGCTAGTCGTAGTATGCAGAATATGTCTTCTGTAGCATGGGCCATTTTCGCTCCAAGTGGCGAGTTAGTGAGTTTTCAAGGGATTTGTATCTATCAATCGATAAACAATATCGTTGAGTATAGCGCGTTGATTGAACTACTCTCTGATGCCATTTCACTTGGCATTCGTTGAATCATTGTTAGGCTGGACTCACAACTCATTGTGCTACAACTAACAAACATTTATACTATCTGAAATCCAACAATTTTTCGTATGTTCCTTAGAGTTTGTATTTTGGAAAGACGTTTTGAACACATTCAATATCAACATATTTCCAGAAATCTTAACACATTAACTAATTCTCTAGTGAATTATGTGTTAAATAGACATTTGTGACACATGTCAAAGTAATATTTTCAATTCACATCATCAATTGAATAGGATTGCATGTAACCATAAAAAACTCTTAATGTAAAATAGATAGGTGGTTTAAAAGTTTTTACAGAGTTTGTGCCCAAGACACATTTGGTCATCTGACATTAAAAAACTCAAAAATACATACAAAATATCTTAGGTAGATCTAGTGATGCTGATGGTAATAGGTCACAGCCTGTGCTATCATGTGCAAAAGGCTAGCCCAATTGTTAGGAACACCAATAGTGTGGTGCTGCAGCCTCATAGGTAACTCCTCGATCCAGATAGCCAAAATACCAAGGGTTAATCCCCCTATGTGATCCTGCAACTCTGCTAAGGTCTCGACCAAATCCAAGTCCTAGAGACCTACTCTCCCGTTGTTTCTTTGTGCTGGCCCACCTGCAACCTGTTGGTGTACCACAGGTCGAACAGTAACCACATCTGTATGCATAAGAGTAATTTTAGTTTAGTATTTAAAACATTAAAAAACAAAAAAAAGATGTAGAAACTTGAAAAATCAAAAAACACTTTGGTCAAACAACTTACCCATAGCACCCCATTGTGCTCCAACTAGTAGAATCAAATCTAGATTTCCACGATAATCCATCCCTGAGTATCGATGCTTCTTGGTAATGACATGTTGTCGCTCAAGCCAACTGAAAAATGCAGGGGATAAAATGATTGCTTACTGTCCAGCATGTCAAGCCATCAATTCAACCCACCTCTGCATACATGGATCTCTAGGACTAGCCAGACCTAGTGATACATATCGTGGTTGCATCAATGGGATTTTCTCTAAGGTAAAAGCAATTAAGATCAATCCATAGTAAAATTCTTCATCTTACATCCTTTTACTTTAGTCAGTTGTTCTTTCAGCAGTGAAAGTATAGCCCCGCACCAGTTGAAACTTTTCGCTCTAGACACTCTAGTGCATGTTGCATATAATATTTGTTTGCCAGATGTAGTGTCACACTACTAGCCAATTTTGTGATCGTGAAGAGGATAATTCTTAAAGGAAAATCACTTACATCTCTGATATTTATTTTCTCGTCCTTGCTAGGCTATGTACCTGGTCGGCAAAACTGTCTAATGCACTCTCTCACCAATTCACCTCCATGGGTGAATACAGAAAGTGAGATGGGGGCACCTTGCCTCGATAGTGCGGTAATAAAGTAAATATCCTCAATAGTAATAGGGATCATCTTGTCCCTAATGTGAAATGTCTGATCTGTCAGATCCCATGCACGAATAAGGAACTGAATAAGTTCTATTTGTTCCCTCATTCCGGACAACTTAAAGTATTTGAGTAACCTACAATTCCTGAGGACCTCAACTATACTTGGGTTGTTTAGGGAAACCATGTATTGTTCTTCATGCTCTCTTTCTCGCCATGTAATCGAAATTCTGATTTGATAAAACCCGGAAACACAATCATAAGCTAAATTAGGATTCTTTCCATGCAAAAAACAAGACAGATTTTGGAGCTAACAATTAAAACAAATTTAGGAAACTTACCTAGCGCAGCCCAAGCACAAAGATAGTGCGTTGTAGAGCATCTAGCCTCCTATCTGGGTGCTCTTCAGTGCAGTTTTTGATGTGAATGCCTGCGCTGATCCCAGGGAAAAAAATGAAACCCCAGGGGCCCCAAAAAACCCTAGAATTTGTAGGAAATGACAAAAGAATGGATTGAAAAGAAAGTAGAGAGGTTTCATTCCTACTTGGTCCAGATGGCTCGATAAATGGTGCATAGAGTCTTTCACAATGAGCTCATGAAGTTTGAGGTAAAAAATTGAGCTCAGAGCACAAAACTAGATGATAAGTTCCAAATGGTAAAAATGATATTGTAAAAACTTGTTTTATGTTTATTTCATGTTAATTAATCGACTAAACATTAGTATTTGCCTATTTTTTCCTATGAAACAAATATTTTGAATCCTTTTGGTGATGTTTTGAGCAGGTTTTACAGCTAATTTGCAAAATTCAATGCGCTCGATTGTAAGTTGTACTTTTGACCACAAAGCACACATCTATCTCTTTTTCGAGCTTTGTTAAAAATGAAAAAGGAACCACCTTGGAGTCCTCTTTAAGCTCTTTTTATACTCTCTAAACATGAAAAGGTTGTCGAGCACTTGTCCTTTCCAACTCGTTAATGGATTGGAAAAGATATCTCTCTTGTATTATTTTACGCTTTTTCAAACTTGAGAGATTACTTTACAAAAAGGAACTTGTGAAGTTTTCTTTTTGTACCTTTTCAAACTCTCTAAACATGAAAAGGACAGAGTTATCTTTGTCGTTAAAGTCATTAAAAAAATCAAATAGCAACAAACTTGTCCATCTAAACAAGACCGAGTTTCACCTTCGTTAGACTCGTTAAAACATCAAATAGCGATGGATTTTCCTGAAGGGTGAAATTATACAATAGGAATATGTTATCCTCCTCAAGCTTGAAAAAAATAAAGAGGTACTGGTCAACAATGTTTGGGGAAAATGGAAAAAGGGGAAAACCACTTTATGGTAGCAGGTTGCTCTTGAACATGGCATTTTCACTCCATCACCGTGACTATGTGAATTGGGTTATTAGCTTGATGGTTATCATACCATTGGTCTATCATACCATCCATCACTTTGTTTTGGGTAAATGCTACCAATTCACTTTAGTGTCGCAAACATGTTCAAGAGAAGTCATCCAATCAAAATCCATGTTTTCAATACCATAAAACCTTCATTTTCATGACCGACATTCCTGAACCTTGTTTCGTCAGTCAAATTCCATCTCTAAAATCACTACACTCGTTTCATGTCATTGATGTGGGATACATCAAGGCCCTCCTATGACGAGTTGCTTCTTGTCAACATCAACTCATTATCGATGAAGTTGACTTAGAAACACCCATTCAGTACCTTGAGGCTTCCATGCATCAATGGCAGGTTTCTCACTTTCGGCAATAGGAATACATCAATGGCCTTCGACCAAAAGACTTTGTATGGTGTTCGACATCAAATCATCCATTCACACCATGCAAAATGTACCGCAGTACCTTGAGGATCATTATCATTATTGGTGATTTCTCTCGCATTTGTTAACAACCTACATCATTGGCTAGTAATCAGATGGTTTCTTCCCATGTTCAACTTCAGATCACATATTCACATGGCTAGACTCGTACTTGAGAGAACAGTTGAATGAGATTGAAGACCTCAGATCTAGTTTCATCCATCCAAGCTACAATATCAAGAGTACTAAATCATATGTACAATGGCTTTACATTGATAGTCGTTCCAATCATGGATCTATATCTGTAGATGACTGTTTATGTACATGTAATGAAATTTTATAAGTTGAGCATGGGTATGCCTTCCCTTAGTAATTCATGTAAAATCAAATATCATGATATATGTATTGTAATTGATGCAGGTCACCTTCCGCTTCGATACCTCCTCATCACATCGTAAAGTATTTCATTCAACATTGGCATTTTTCTGACTTCATGCTTTAGGGGGAAACTATTACAGATCCATTTAGGCACATCAAATACCAACATTCAAATCAGTGTTTTAGGGTTCATCAAACCCTAGATTTAGTTGTTTCATGCCCTAAACAAGTCAACCCTTTGAATGCCTCCTTCCTAGATAGTTTCATGACTTGAAGACATCCAGAAATTGCCTCTAGAGGGACCAGCACAAGTAATCCATTATGAAGGTGCGCTGCAGAACAATTGAATCCATTGCTTCCTTTCACCTGTGCTGGGTAAGAATGAGTGAATTTCACATAGGTTTGGGGAATATTCTTATCTTTTGGAGTCATCTAGAATTTTCCCTCACTTATCAACTCCTATGAGCTCAAAAATGGATGAGGAATGAGTTAAGGAGCATCCTATCCTCTCATCCCTTCCTCCATGGAACTAATTCTAAGTATGGAAAGCCATTCAATGTCACCATTAATGACAAAACCTCCTTCATCTTCCTATAAATTGACCACTCATCTAAGTGTTTAGGGGTTGGATTATGTTGAATTATAAGGAGATAATGTTGTTATGAGACTTGACTTTGGAGCAAATGATGCGATGCCACAATATTGTGTTGTTTTTTATGTGATGTGGATGGGACCCAAGCTGGAGGAATGACTTTGAATTAGACACTGATGGTTGTAATTCCTTCTTCTATCTAATAAAGTGTTTGAACCTTTTTCCATATGTTGTGTTCTTTCATAATTCTTATATGTATGAATTTGTTCTGATTCCTTTCATTTATATTCAATGGATCATATACTTTGATCGATTTTTGTCTTTTGTTTTGTTTACAGGGTACTTCTTAAGTGGGTTAAGTATGGGAAGGAGCGAAGGAATTGATACAAGGGAGACAAGAGGAAAGTGGAACTAAAGGTAGGCCTTCTATCTTCTCTTCTTATCTATTGCTTATGGGAAAGTCTAAAACACTTTAAACTATTGTTCTAGGCACAACAAATTGTCTAGTGAATTAGTATTTATCAGTAGATGCTAAATTCTCCAAAATAGTAGCCCACGGAGACACCAACCAACACTACTCTCCAGAAATTCTCAGTGCAATCAAGCTACCATCAATTCAGAAACTGTACAAAGGCGCCCTTCCAGGACCCCCATCCTGTAGTAGTGTCTTGTGCCTCAAAACTGCATAGTGTGGTCCAAGTTGTCTTGTTGGTCTTGCATGAAAAAAATATGTAGATTGGCCTCCCATGGCCTCATTATAGTAGCAATCACTTCTCACTGAAATCAAATTTATCCATCACCTAGTGACTACAGGAAAAGGTGTCATGATGAGATCACTCCCAAGGAGTTGAGGAGAAGGACCAAGAGACCAAGTAATGGAAAATATCACAACCACATGCAAACTTCGTCAGATGCATGACCATCTCGAGGGTTAGAATGGTATGTAAAGAACACCTTTTGAAGTACACCTCTTAGATGATTTTGCAGGACTTCTTTTCATTGTCATATCATCATTTCCTTAGTAACATGCATGTGCGCAAACAAAAAAAAGCCATCTCACATGTTTCCTCTATATGTCTTTCTTTCTTTTCGCTCATCTGACCAACTGTCGTCTTTGGCATGTTGATTGCTATGTCATGCTTGCGACCTTCTTATGGTGATGTTGAAGGTTTTGTTTGAGTGTTGTTCATTACGTAAACATCTATCACACTCACACACAATGTTGTAAGCATTATCACACAATTGTCATCACAGTCATCTTAAGGTCTATCTGAAGTATCACACTTTTTGCTTTCATCATTAGATAGTCCTACATTTAGCCACACTAAGCATAAGTTATCTTGTTGGTTTGAGATGCCTTGTCGTCAAGTCATGTTGAGTGTGTGTTCACAAGGTCATGTATACACGGGTTCACCTTCTCACACACTTAACCATTTTTTTGAAGATTCGTTGGCCGGACCACCCTCCATTAGGTAGACCTCCACCGAGCTGCACTGTGTAGTCTCAACCCTCAGTGACCGAGTACATCTGCCCAGAATTGCACAAAGCTTGAAGTTTCTTCCCAGGTAGTCTGCACTACGCAATCCTGGAATCAACCTGACTGACTATCACCCAGAAAAATGCAGAAGTTTCCCAATAATCCATCTCAAATTGTGCTTCTCAGAAGCCAATCCATCAAGAATCCCACTGGTCAACGAGAGAGTTTGGCTAGGCACTGCACTTTACTCCTCCCAAAAATTGTGCAGAAATTTTCAGCATGCCTTCCTCTACTGAATGAAGAAATTATGCAGACAAGAGGGACAGGCATCCGTTGCCTTTCATTACACTGTCTCTAAAAATTGCACAGTTTTTCCATTTAGTTCCCCTATCAGCTAGCTTGCTACTCCTCTTGAAGATTACACAATTTTGATGGACCGTCCACTAGCTGCAAGACACTCTGCTCAACCCAGAAATTGTGCAAACATATTCAACATGGCTAGCTCCTAGTTCTATGTAGTTTTTACGAGCAAGTTCCCATAGAATATTGAAAATAGCAATAAGAAATGATAAAAATAGAATCTAGAATATTCCAATTTTAATATGTCCTCGAATTAAAATTGTCAATTAAATCTAAGTTTAGTCTCACCAGCTGCTTGGAAATAATTAATTAATTCATTATGGATTAATTAGTTGGAGAAATTCAAGTTAGAAGTCTTTTTGCAGTCATGCAATAGTTATCCCTTAAATTAAGGAGATTATCCCTTAATTAAGGAGATAAGATTGAGTTGTAATTAGTTAACTCAGTTTACTGAGTTAAGTCCAATTAAATTAGTTCCAAACTATTTGAGGAACTAATTGTGAGTTATCAGTCAGTTGATGCATGCATGCACTCAACTAGTGTACTCTAGGTAACTAAAGGTTCCCTCATTAGAAACTCATGCATGTCTATTCCTAGAAAGACCCAGTTGAGCTAAATGAAAAGGACAATGTGCTATCAGTTGCATGTGTTTTCCTATAAAGGAAACTCATGCATGCAACTAAGGTAAGGTTCCTTGAAGATTCCATCGTCCTGAGAGGGTGTGAGATCAGTGTGAGAGATTAGTGTTCCACTTAGTAACAGGAGGATCACCCAGGAGAAATTGTGCAAGGAAATATGAGGCCTGGAGGGTAGAGGTGAAGGTTTGTCAGAAGCCTTAATTGCCTGTGAGCATCCAGGGGGATTGTACTGAGAGTTGGCTAGCTATGAGAGCTAAGGCTTTGTATAATTCTAATGTATTTCTACCTTGTATGATAATACAGATAGTAGGGTTTTTAGGTGACGCTTTCCCTTGAGTATTTTTTGTGTGTCATGTGCATTGATTCTTCTTCTTATGGTTATATGTGTTCATCTTTGATTCAACTCAATCTTTAAGCTTCTGTAAGTTTGATAGTAGAAGTAGATTATAGTAATTTGGTTTGGTATATTGCATTAGTGGGCTAATCTACAGTCAGATTTTCTCCATAGATCTCAGAGGTTGATTTGTAGAGAATTTGTAGAATTTCTACATGGTATCAAAGCTAGATGATCTATAGAGAAATTTCTACATGGTATCAAATCCAAGTTTATCATAGCAGTGAACAATATACGGAGAAGAGAATTTGAAGTTTCAAGTTCAGAGTTGCAGGTGGAAATTGAATTCATATCATACTTCAATTGAAATGGGACATTATGCGACTAATTGCCCATCTGAGAAGTCTAAGAAGGGATCCCCGATAGGGTCAGAAGGTGAGGCATTAGCCTCTCAGTTCGAAATTTACTTTACCCTCATCACATGCATGGTGTCATCGATGATGGGTTGTGTCTGGTATCTTGCAAGTGGAGCCTCATTCCACATGAACGGCGATAAAAGTTTATTCAGTACCATGGAGGAGAAATACCTCAAGATGTGCATAGAGATGGGTGATGAGAAAAGGTAAAGTGTTTTAGGAGTGGGCACAGTTGCTTTTTAGAGGGAGCATGGAGCTCTTATCACCTTGAAAGATGTGAAGTATGTGCCTAGACTGAAGAAGAACTGTGTATCGGTCACGATGTTGGAGGACAGAGGCTACAATATTGCCTTCAGTAAAGGAAAGGTTTTCCTTAAATGCACCACCACGAGATAGGTGAAGCAGATCGGTTCACGAGTCAAGAACCTATAGGCTCTTGAGGTTCAAGATGCATGCAAAGCCTTGAGGAACAAGGCAAATGTTAGAGACTTGGTAGTTGAGAGGGAGAGTACATTACCTCTCAACATGCAGTCCCAAAAGAAGTCTCAAACAGTTATGGAGGAGCCAAAATTAGAATTAGTAGAGGGATCACATGTAGCCATACCTCCAGGTGTGAGGTGGTGTGATGTGAAGTGATAGTCTCAAGAAGGATGAAATTGGGCAGGGTCCATTAAGAGGTTTTATTGCATGGATCGTACCTTGCTACAGGAGCCCAAAGTACATAGTAGCGGGAGGAATCAATGGGATTGATGCAGTCAGAGATCAAAGTGACAAAGGCTAGAGTAGTCAGATACTGAAGAGCACAGAGAAGGATTGACAACCGTACAGAAAGGCTGAGTCAGTAGAAGCACAAAGTCTTCAGTGGATAGTGGAAATAGCAGTCAGAGACTTTGATGATAGAGGCATCATACTGATCTAGGTTGGTTGTTTTTTGTTTTTGGAGATTGCTGGAGCAACAATACTAGAGAGAAGTGTTGCATGCAAAAAATTCCAAGGGTTTAGATCGGGATCGAGTTGAATTCCTTTCTTGTTGAGAGGGAGTGTTGAAAATAGCAAAAAGAAATGATAAAATAGAAAAAATTAATTAGTTCATTATGGATTAATTAGTTGGAGAAACTCAAGTTAGAAGTCTTTTTGCAGTCATGCAACAGTTATCCCTTAAATTAAGGAGATAAGATTGAGTTGTATTTGAGTTGTAATTAGTTAACTTAGTTTATTGAGTTAAGTCCAGTTAAATTAGTTCCAAACTATTTGAGGAACTAATTGTCAATTATCAATTAGTTGATGCATGCATGCACTCAACCAGTGTACTCTAGATAACTGAAGGTTCCCTCATCAGAAACTCATGCATGTCTATTCTGAGAAAGACCCAGTTGAGCTAAATGACAAGGACGGTGTACTATTATTTGCATGTGATTTCCTATAAACGAAACTCATCATGCAGTCAAGGTAAGGTTCCTTGAGGATTGTGTAGTTCTAATAGGGTGTGAGATTAGTGTGAGAGATTAGTGTTCCACTTGGTAACAAGAGGATCACCTAGGAGAAACTACATAAGGAAATAGGAGGCTTGGAGGGCAAAGGATAAGGTTTGTGAGAAGCCTTGACTTCCTGTGAGCATCCAGGAGGATTGTACTGAGAGCTGGCTAGCTGTGAGAGCTAAGGCTTTGTATAATTCTAATGTATTTCCACCTTGTATGATAACACAGATAGTGGGGTTTTTAGCTGAGGCTTTCCTCTAAGTATTTTCTATGTTTCATGTGGATTGATTCTTCTTCTTCTAGTTATATGTGTTCAACTCTTATTCAACACGGTCTTTAAGCTTCTGCAAGTTTGATAGTAGAAGTAGATTATAGTATTTTGCTTTGGTATATTGCATTATCAAGTTAATCTACAGTCATATTTTATACATAGATCTTAGAGGTAGATTTGTAAATAATTTGAATAATTTCTACATGGTATCAGATATCATTGATCTATAGAGAAATTTCTACATAGCCCGCTCCAAACCTCCCATTAAAATTTGCGCAGGTTTTACTACCATTGTCATCTGCTACCCGCACCCGGGAAAAATTACACAGTTCTACATCCTAGCTGATCCAGATCCCACAAAATGTCATTGTTGTTCCAGACTACTCATCCCAGCCTCCCAATGACCTTTGTGTAATTTTTCTTAGCCCTACCTCGGAGCCTCGCATACCGACCTGGAATGTTCTCTGCATTGTTTCAAAGCCTTGTCCACTCTCCTGGTCACTTGTACCCAGAAACGAAAGACAATGCATCATGGTAGACTACGAGATTTATGGATTTCAAGTCATCTCGTCATGAGTGATTGCAGAAATAGGTACATGGATGAGACATGGTGCAACGAAGAACAAGATGAACAACAAGCGCATGCTAGAATACTTTCTCGTGGTTGGACAAACACATGAAGAATAACAAGTAGAAATTGAAGGAGACACATGCACATGCATGAACTATCAAGAGAACACCAGGACCATTGAATACTCGGCGCACTCTGCCATCCAGAGGTGAAGCTATTGTAATCCACGAGCACACTCAACAACATAGCAACATGACACAAACAACACAACCAGCATGTGCATACTATAGCGTCATGTCATGTCATGAGTCACCTTGGCCAAATCACTACTTTCGTTCATTACTGTGTAATCAATGTAATGTAATGTGGAATTCCAAGAGACCCATGGATGAAGTCAAAGTGTCATGTAAGTCGAAGATTCATGTAAGTCGAACAATCATGAGGGAAGTCGAACAGTCACAAGAGTCACTTTCAACCTTGGCTATATATACCCCTCATTTGTACATGCAAAGCAATTTTCACCTTGGCTCCTCCCACATAGCCTTGAGAATCTGTAGTATTTTCTATGAGGGGTGAGCAGTGACTCCAATGCCTCGTTATTTGGGTTAGTGATGTAATGGTGTCCAGATGTATCTTGGAATTTTTTCTTAATTTAGAATCTTGTTAATGGGCCATCACATTTTCACACATGTATTATATTCGTTTGTAACACTATTCTTTGGATGCTTGTGTCAAGCGGAATGAGTTATACTTGCGGACAAATCTAACCTTCCTAGGAGTCTAAGACTCTCTAATGACAAACAAACCAAATAAGAGCTATCCTTCTCTAGATACACATCATTTTACAAGAATTCAAATGTTCTCGATCTTACCTTAGGTCCAATGCTTGTTGTAGTAGTCCAGTCTTGTTGATCCGGATGAGCTCCTCCTTCACCTTCAGACCTGCATTCACTAACAAGGCAAACAATTACATAGCATCTGAATATTCATTATAAAACAAAATATACCTATCATACTGAC
>APFE031607512.1:6235-41446 GCA_000404065.3 Pinus taeda
CATCATAGTGTTGGGCGATCTAATATTTTCATGAGGTGAAGAAGGGCTTTCATGCTGGGAAGATGACGCTGGGTTAGATCAATGGGTTGTAATCCTCTCTTCTAATCTTTATACAAATAAAGCTATTCAAATTTTCCTCCAAATTCTTGTATGTTTGATGATATATGAATTTGTGTGGTCAATATATATCTGGTCCTATATTGTTTATGATTGTAGATCTCTATACTTTGAAGGTATTATGTTGCTTTGACTTTACAGGTACTCTTTGAAGTGGAGTAATCGAGAAAGGAGTAGCAAAGATCCATCAAAGGGGAGAAGGAACAAGTAAGGAACCAAGCGAAAGATTGAGGTTGGTATTATTTGCTCCTCTCCTATCTACTTCTCATAAAGGAAAACAAAAGTAACTTTAGTTTGTTTGTTTCTAAGATAGCTACCCGTCTTAGTGGGACTAGCAGCTCTACATGGACACTAGATTTCCCGATAACAGAAAGGAGCATCAGGTTCAGGTAGCTCTAAACAATGTTCTATATCTCTTCAAGAAAGGTCTATAATAGAACAAATACATGTTGAGAGTATAGCATCTAATACTAGCGGTGAAGAAAAAATCTTAGAGATTCATAAAACTCCTTATTATTTAGGTTCTCCTTTTGTTGTAAGACCCAAGGAAACCTCACCTCCTATCCATCATACCCCTTTAGTCTTATCAGTCACTCCTCAGCCCTTTTTCATTCAAACTTACAGTACCCTTTTAGCCACCACAACTATGGCAGGTCCACAAGCACCCACTAAAATGGAAAGAATCATAGCTGCTAGGTATGGACCTCTAATACTGCCCACTCCCTTGAATGCCATGCCTACTGGAGAATATCAGAAGTATATGCCTAATTTCACTATGACTGAAGGTGTTACAGCTGAAGAACATCTTGAATCATTCTACAGCTGTGCTGATAACCTAGACATTAGTGAAGATGACGTGTGGATGAGAGTTTTTGTCCAAAGCCTAGATGGAGAGGCTAGAAAATGGTTCAGAGAACTAACCCCAAGATCTATAGCAGATATTGAGGCTTTAGATGATGCATTCCTAAAGCTTTGGGGGGATAAGAAGGATCTCCTCTACTACCACACCGAGTTTGGCAACTTAAAGAGGGAAAATGGTGAGTTGTTGTCCAATTTTAATAAGAGGTTTAATCGAATGTACAACAAGATACCAGCTGAAGTAAAACCCACCACTACCTCTGTTAAACTCACCTATGCTAGTGCTTTTGATTGTGACTTCTGCCTATTTTTGAGGGAGAGGCAATGTGTTACTTTGGCTAATATGCAGGATGCAACCTTAGAAGTAGAATCAAACATCATGGCTGCAGAGAAGCTCAAAGGTAATGTTGATAGAAGGAGACAGAGGGGCGAGTCTTCATCATCTTTAGACCCTAAGATAGATAAAATGACCAAGATGATAGAGTCGCTAGCCTCTGAAATCTCCAAAATAAAGATTGAGCAGCACCGAGGGAAAGGAAGAGTTCTTAATACCTTTGCTCCTAGAAATCTAAATCCATATAGAAGAACTAACGAGCAGTTGTAGATTCTGCAAAGAAGCAAAGATGCTAATGAAGACCAAAGGGTGAAGACCCCTTTCTAGAATGTAGTCATGGAAGAGGAGCAGTTTGAAGAAGATGATGAGATCCATTGTATGGAAGACAAAGGCAGTGCCTCCTTTTTGACCTTAGTTGCCTATGAAAAGTCATTATCTAATGGCCAAATCAGCCAAGAGTGGGACGGTGAAGCTGTTCTATAAACTGAGGATCAACAAAGATATAATCTGAGGTCGAAGATGAACAATGCCAAGGAAACCCCTATTTAAAGAGTTGTTGTCCTTGCAAGACAACAAGCTAGTAAGCAGAAGCGACTAGTAGCTGATCCTATCATCCTCAAAGCTCCAGCTCACGAGGTAAGAGGCCTTGACAAGTCTCCTTCTCCTTTCATTCTTCAATCAGAAATTCAGAAGCTAAGGATACACATACCTTTAACTGAACTAGTAAAGAATGAGTCCTTCAAGAAATCTATCCTCGAGGCCCTTGAGCCCAATGTCATCCAAGCCCCCACTGACTATGTAAATCTACAAGATGAAAAACCAGCTGTTGTTCGAGCCCAATGATTAAAAATTATGATGACATATCCCCATCATTCTATGTCTGTTTGACTATTCATGAAAAAATTCTTCACAACTACCTTCTAGACATAGGAGCCAACCATGATCTAATGCCGAAGGCTGTCATGAATGAGTTGGGTCTTGACATTACTGAGCCTTATCATGACCTGTTTTCTTTTGACTCTAGAAAAGTGAAATGTTTGGGATTAATCAAAGACCTAGCCATCACCTTATCTCAGCTACCTATGAAGAGAATGACGATGGATATTGTGGTAGCAGATGTGCTCCCCAAGTTTGGCATGTTACTGTGCAGAGGTTGGATCAAGAGACTAGGTGGGACATTGCAAAATGATCTCTCTTATGCTATTGTCCTAGTCTTTGGAGGTGAAAGTAGGAGATTATACAAAGAAGCTTAGTTGGCTTATATCATTAGTGATGAGAAGAATCCCACTAATCATCCCATCTATGCTATTGACACTGATTTTGGATCCTGTATTCTCCAAATTGAAGAGTGTCAGTTGGCCTCCATGCAGCTTAGGAAGCCAGTTTGCCAAATCACAGAGGAAGAAGGCCCAAAGATTTGGGGCATGTTCTTTGATGGAGCTTGCTCTAAGGAAGCTACAGGGGCAGGTGTATTCCTTGTATCCCCCACACAAGAATGCATTCATTTATCTTTCAAGTTAACTTTTCAGGTCACAAATAACATAGCAGAGTATGAAGCCTTGATGTTGGGCTTAAACGCTGCTAAAGAAATGGGCATCAAAGGTCTAAAGGTGTTTGGAGACGTAGGCCTTATCATTCATTAGGTGAAAAAAACTTTCCAAGAAAAGAATCCAAGGCTAAAAGCATACAGAGATGAGGTATGGAAGCTCAAGGGTTCTTTTGGTAGTTTCAACATTTCTTATATCCCTAGGATGAAGAACTAGCTTGTTGATTCCCTTGCTATGTCTGCTAGCATGTTTATGCCTCCTTTGCCTCCTAAATTAATTTATGAAGTTCAGGTGAAATATAGACCATATCTACCTAACAATGTCAAATACTAGAATGATTTTGAAGATGATGATGAAATTAATAGGTTTTTACAAGTCATTGATGAATTTTCTGAAATGCACATTGATCAAGAAAACGAAACCATTGAAGAATGCGACTAGTGCAAGCTAAAGGATGAGATTGGTCAGGATAGCATTGTTCAGTTGCCTAGTAATCATATGCCCAAAGGATTGGTGCCTCTAGAGAAGCTGTTCGATCATAATGATGTACCTTATAAGCCTGCCCAAAAGAAAATGAGTTTGCAGTTCATAGACATAATATAGGGAACCTAGATCATCCAAAGTGCATAAATCTGTCCACCCACTTGTCTGCTACCCAAAGTTCTGAGTATTGCACCCTAATGAAGCAATTTGTTGATATCTTTGCCTAGGAGTACAGTGATCTTAAGACCTATGACACAAACATCATTCATCATAAGATTCCACTGGCGAAGAACACCATCCCTTTTAAGCAGAAGTTAAGGCCTATCAGCCCTCTCTTATTGCCTTTGTTTGAGAAAGAAATCAAAAAGTTGTTGGAAGACAACAAAAGTAGCTGGGATTCCAAGTTGAATTTTGCACTATGGGCTGACCGGGTTACCAAAAACAAGTCCATAGGAAATTCTCCATTCAAGCTAGTTTATGGCAGTGATGCTATTTTTCCTATTCAGCTGATTCTCCTTGTGGCCAAATTATTTCAAGAAGAGCAAGATGAGGAGAATGACATGTTAAGAAGAATGAATAACTTGGTTGAGCTACAATAGATCAGAGAGTAGCTGGTTGAGAAGTCAAAAGCTCACCAGAAGAAAATCAAAGTAACCTTTGGCAGGAAGGTAAAAATGGGCAATTTCCAAGTTGGTCACTGGGTTCTCAAATGGGATTCATTTAAGGAAAAGAAAGGAAATCATGATAAGTTTGACTCCTTATGGACAGGTCTGTTTGTCAGCGCTCAAATTCAGCAAAACAGTACCTTTACTCTGCATAGTCTAGAAGGAGGAGATGTTTTTGGTAGCCCAATCAATGGGCGGTTTTTAAAACTTTATTTCGTTTAAGGATTTAAACCCTTGGTATTGTAAATATGTTTTTTCAGTTTTTATTTTTATGCAAAATAGACTCCATCCCTAGTGGAACACTAGGAGGAAGATTTGATTTTGGTTTTACTGGAAAGACAGTGGTCTACAGTTCTTGAAACCTCACAAGGAGGCTTTCATCCCCAGAAGGAGCGAGTGTTAGCCCTGAGGTGCAGCGTTGCCATTTTGAAGGCTAAAGGAAGGAGATGATCAACTTTGTTGTCCTGGAGAGGGCCCCACACAGGCCATCACCCCACTTTCCCCACTCTTCCACTTACATTCTATTCCGCTCGTATCCTAACCCAACCCTCACATCATAACGAAACCCTATTTCACCTTAGCCCTAAGTAAATCAACCCAAAAATGCCTGAAAACCTTACCTTTCTGCCCATACCCACCCTTCACCCATTTCTCAAGGACATCCCATGCCTCCATGTCCCTTCACCGTCAATCTCACTGCCGATCTGATGGCCCACACTTCACCTGATCGACGAGACATGTCCGATCGATCTCCACCGTTAGATCACTCCCGCTAGATCTAACTGCTATTGCTCATATTGCGCGGGCAACTAGCGAGAGGAATACCTACCCGATAAAGGTTTTTTCCTCTCTCTCCTCCGCTGCTACATGGTGTGCGATGAATGGCATCGGGAAGACTCCGGCCTTTACCACTTACCGCTCGATATAAACCATTTTCACCCAAATGAAACCGCCCTCGAGCGTTTTCTATCGAGCACCTCCTCCGCACGATAGCCGTCCGATCTGCTCATCTAATATTTGACGTTTCAGACTTATTCGGATCTCGCCACAACTCCAGGCCTATGGTGTTTGATCTCCACCATCCATTTCCCTCGATCCAGCAACCTTCGTTCATCATCACCATAGTCCACCCTCCGCCGCCTCTCCGCCATCCTGACCGTCGATCCCTTGATCCAAGGGCCCATATGCCTTGTACCCCTGCTTCCCATCAGTCATCCAGGGAGGAAAGTGGTTGGCTTTGTCAATATCTGTGGTAGGCGGATAGTTGAACTAGAATAATGGAAAGCATGGACGAAAGGCGAAAAACAACAGCACGATGTAGCCGAATGAACAAAAATGATCATGAAACATCATAGCACGTTCGAGCCACTTGGCAGAGCGGCGAAGTGACAAGGATTGGTTACTAAGGTGGTTAGAAACGGTGTCCCTATACTCATGCCTGTCTAATTATGGCATCAAATAGTCAAAAGGATAGAGGGATAGATTAAGCCATCTCGAGCCCTAGAGTGCCTAGGAGCATTGTAAAAGCCTATAAATGGCTAAAAGTTAGAAGGAACAAGGGTTCAATTTTTGGAAACTGTAGATACTCTATTCCTCGCAACTTCTCATCTTCATTCTAGTAATACAAGTTTCTTTTTCTGTTACATGTTCAATGTCCATTTCTCTTTTGTTCTAAGCTTTCACTTGGATAAGTCTAATCATGATTTATTCTGTGTCTAATGCAAGATAACTTTCATCTTATCTCTACATTGGTAAATTGGATTTGCAATTGAATAGGTTATCCATGTCTCTATTGTATCTAATGCCATATAACTATCATCTTATCTCTGCGTTGATAAATTAGATTTGCAAGTTTCATTTACTCCCTGTAGCCAGCCATTCATATGTGTTTATGTATGCATCTGCTGGTACAGTCAGTATTCTCCATCTATCCATTGAATCTATAAACTATTGAGCATTAGTGGTCTAAAGCCTTGTCAAGCTCAGGGTGTTCATGCATGTCTGGAGTGAAAACAGAGTTGAAGTGGTTATCTGGCTTGATCCAAACCTTCATCCATTCCAATAGTTCTTAGAACAATATTGCAGATTATATGTTACCAGGCATCTTCAAGCTACAACTTAGGAGAGTTTCCTGGAGTGATAACGTTATTGGCGTTGTTTCCAGGGAGAGGAGACTGAAGCTCAGCTTCCCTGGGAGATGACATAGATCCAACTTTGATGATAGATAAAGTCTGGACACTATTCTGGTTGTAATCATATATCTGGCGACTCTACTAGAGGATGAACCTCTTAGCGGCTTCACTCCATAGTTCTGGCTCAGTTTGGGAGGCATACTTGGAGAAATCCTTAGAAGCCACAAGCTGATCCAGTACCTAACCATGAAAAGATCATCAAAGAAAGAAAGACACTGCAGAAAGGAGCATCAGGTTTAGGTAGCTCTAAACAATATTCTATATCTCTTCAAGAAAGGTCTGTAATAGAACAAATACATGTTGAGAGTATAGCATCTAATACTAGCAGTGAAGAAAAAATCTTAGAGATTCATAAAGCTTCTTATTTTTTAGCTTCTCCTTTTGTTGTAAGCCCAAAGGAAACCTCACCTCCTATCCATCATACCCCTTTAGTCTTATCAGTCACTCCTCAGCCCTTTGTCATTCCGACTTCCAATACCCTTTTAGCCACCACAGTTATGGCAGGTCCACAAGCACCCACCAAAATGGAAAGAATCATGGCTGCTAGGTATGGACCTCTAATACTACCCACTCCTTTGAATGCCATGCCTACTGGAGAATATGAGAAGTATATGCCTAATTTCACTCGGTCTGTAGGTGTTACAACTGAAGAACATTTTGAATCATTCTATAGCTATGCTGATAACCTAGACATTAGTGAAGATGATGTGTGGATGAGAGTCTTTGTCCAAAGCCTAGATGGAGAGGCTAGAAAATGGTTCAGAGAACTGACCCCGAGATCTATAGCAGATATTGAGGCTTTATATGATGCATTCCTAAAGCATTGGGGGGATAAGAAGGATCTCCTCTAATGCTAGATAATTGTCATCTTATCTCTGCGTTGATAAATTAGATTTGCAATTTTCATTTACTTCCTGTAGCTAGCCATTCATATATGTTTATGTATGCATTTGCTGGTATAGTTAGTATTCTCCATATATCCATTGAATCTATAAACTATTGAGCATTAGTGGTCTAAATCCTTGTCAAGATGAGGGTGTTCATGCATGTCTGGAGTGAAAATGGAATTGAAGTGGTTATCTGGCTTGATCCAAACCTTCATCCATTCCAATAGTTCTTAGAACAATATTGCAAATTATATGTTACCAGGCATTTTCGAGCTACAACCTAGGAGAGTTTCCTGGAGTGATAACAATCACCAGTAGAGGACATGGTCTACCTCTTCCAACTTCTAGTTTTTCAAATTCTAGAGGACATCAGAGTCCAATGCTAGCCCCAGGGCCTTCTTCAACTAGAGAGAAAGTTGTTGCATTTTCTAGCAAGAGGGGTAGATGAAATCATTAGTTACTTGGTTCATTTCATTATATATGACTCATGATATGAGATACATCATTATATTTTTTGTTAATATTTTGAGGCTAAGTGAGGACTCATGAATCAAGATATGATTCACTATTATGTGCAATGTAGCACTAGACACATTACACATCTTATATATTAATTCTTTCTTCATATTTATGTGTCAATACATTTCTTTTATGTTGTTGATGCTTTAGATACTAAAACAATTGAAGAAAAATGATTTTTTTTGTATTTTTTAGTTTTGTCGTTTTTTCCTGACTTTTACCAAAAAAAATTGGAGCAAGGGAGATTCTACAACCTATAATGAAGAGACAATTACTTTTAGAAAATTTTGAGATTATCCCTTTAGTTTTTAGTTTATTCATTAAAATTAAAATGGATTTTATATTCAAGAATAGAATATTTATCCTTCATGTATGTAAAAATTAAAATTTGATATAAAGGATTTTAATTTTAATTATTAGAGTTAGATTAATAGTTGGTAAAAAATCCAAGACTTAAGGATGCATGTAGAAGTGCATCCACTGTTTTCCATGCACAAGAATCACACACATAGGGGTGCTAACACTTTATAGAAAGCATAATAGTGAGAAAATAAGAGTGGCCACACTTTATATAAAGAATAATAGTGAGTTTCTCACATTTTTCTGGACAACTATGCGCAACATGCGATGGTATTTTTTGGCTTAAATACTCAATAAATTCAAGGTCATTTCATGAAATTCAATGAAACATTTCTCGAGTCTTCGGGAGAGGAGTTTTATTTTTATGATTCACTTTTTAACATTGATCAAAGTGTGCTTAAACCTTACTAAATATTTTAAACCATATTTTTATATCTTCTTTACCATGGTCATATTGGATCCATGTTCTTATGCTTGTGACCTAAATGATATTTGCCTAGTCCATACCTAAGGAAGAGGATTGACTATTAAACCTTTATACTTCTGAATATGGTCGATAATTGGGTTTTGTTTATTGTTAACATTTTTTTCATAATACATATATCATAAATCGAAATGAATATAAGGAATTATTTATCTATATCTGTTCGAGTAGTTGCATATCAATATTTTTAAGAATACTTATCTTAGTTTGTAATCAAGGAAGTGAATTAATTATTATACCTTTTATTTTCATAAAAAATTTTAAACCTAAAATATTAATTGTATTATACAATTATGAACTCTATTCACAACAAATACATCAGGAATTACATGGCTAATTCATCGAAATCGAAAAAGATAACCATATGCTAGTGTTTTTATGGGATAGGAATTCTCCCTCCATGGAAGATTCCACAATTTGTTTTGTTGGTGTTGTAACTTCTTCTAACGACGACATATTTCATTAATTCTTTCTAGATTTGGATCTGACATCAAATTTTGATGTTTCTCATGTGAGGAAGGATTATTTTGAGAAATTACCTTTCTTAATTCACCATATCTAATGCCTCATAGCTGTTAGTTTTCTCTTTCTTCCATTTGTTGGTTCCTTCTCTATTTCCAAGTGATTTTTTTTGGGGGAGGCTAGCCATTTCCATTTATTCCCAATCTAATCTAGTTTCCTTGGATGATTATTTTATTGTTTTATTGGGCCTCTTATCCTTCTATGATATTACCAATGCTATCCTTTCTCCCCTTGTTTTTGTTTCTCCTCTTGTTTATTTTTTTAGCTTCTTGCAAAGTGGCCATATTCATGTTATAATTTTCACTTGAATGGAAGTTTATCATATTCTACCTCTTTGATATGGAGCCAATTGTCCATATTGAGATTTATTACTGCTAGCAATCCCTTATTTAGATCCAATTCCACACAGATCCTGGCACACGACAAAAATTCCTCTTGTTGCTTGGCATGGTCGATATACGAGAAAATTTCCTAGTTAAAATATGGACTCCACCAATCTAGATATAACCCTTGAGCCCCCATGAAATAAGGCCCACTTCTGAAGATCGTTGTTGAGCATTGGAAAAGGTATGTATTTGTCATATATTTCCTTATCTTTTCCTTTAAATCATAACTTCTTTACATTCTAAGATGGTAATATGTTAAAGGATTATGATAGAATTAAGGAGATTTGTGATTAATGTAAAATGATTAATTATTATCTTTTTCTATGAAGAAAGTGAAGAAAATGCAAAATCACTATTCCAGAGGAAAATAAAAATAAAAAACAATTGTTGTCTCTTTGAAAGGAAACCTCATCCAGACAAGGAAGTCAAGATTGGAGTGCATGAACCAAGAAAAGGAAGAAGAAACACGGTATCAGCGCAAGAGGACAAAACGATAACTGAAGATTAAAGATATGGCGAATCCCTTAGGATCCTTTGATCCTGAGGGATCGCTACGTCAAGACTTATCTGTATTTTTGATACTTCCGCCTGGTCATTATAAAAAGGGACAATGTTGCTAGCCCAAGGGACAGATTATTGTTGATTTGTAGAACTTACTGTTGTAATCTGAACTTTTGATCATCGACTCTCTTTAAAGAGTGATAGCTGTAACTCTGCCTTTATGATTAATATATAACTTTGTTGTTGTTCTATCTTCTGATCCTGGAGTAACCACAATAGTGCTTCCCTGGTGGCTAAGGTCCCAGCCCTAGTGGATCGCTTGCTTTCTGTATCATTATTTTCTTATTACAGTCATGTGTGGTTTGATTTCCTTTGCATTCCTTTAAATTCATTTTATTCAGTAATCTTCTATTCTTGAACATTTCATTGATTTTCTCTATTAAATCGAATTCATAATTGAAATAGCAAGATTATTATTTGCAACTGGAAATTTTATGTTGTTGATTCTGAAATAATATCGCACTGTCTAATTCGGATATTGCTATTTATTTACAAATTGATATTGTTGTTCATTTACAGATTGACATTGTTGTTCATTTAGCTACGGTTTACTTACAATTGTGATTGACATTCATTAGATTACTGTTCCATTATTATTGCAATTGCTATTCCTTTATAACTGTGGTTAATGTCCATTATGATAGAATAAGATTTCTGATTCCATAGTCGCTGTGTGTTTACACTTGATTAAGTTTGATGTTCAATTTCCATAGACTTACTTAGGTTTGTTGTTCCTTTCTTAGATTGCTACTCAATTCCTTTATTAGTTAAAGATTGTTGTTCAATCCTTTCATTTAAGATTGCTACTTAATTCATTCTTGTAGATTAAGCTTAGCTGTTTGATATTTTCAATAGATTAATTGTTGTTCCTTTTCTACTAATTGAATTGTATTTCAAGTATTTGCTTTGGTGTGAATAGAAATATCTACAACTGTAGCGAACATTGACTACTGCTATCTAGTTCTTAGATTGGAGATCTTGCCCTTGATTGATTTTCATTTACATCAGTTTACAGGGGAAAGAGTTATCATTACTGCATCCTTGACTGATGATTGTTGTAGTTTCTTAAGTGAATGATTTAGTTACAAAGCATTGAAGTTTCTTGCCATTACAATTAGAGTTTGTTTCCAGCATTTATTTACCTTTGTAAAGAACTATAATGTGAACATTACTCTTGAACAAGTGACTGCCTCAGACTGAGTACACTCTCGAGATAAAAAATCGTACCTAGATTGATAATTAATGTAGGGTAAGTAGAGGCTAAAAAGACCCTTTTTACTGCTCAACATTTTGGTGTTGTAACCGGGGAGAGTGTAGCCATTTGTTTCTTTTGAAAAGAGGGTAGTGTAAGTACCTGCTAGGAGAGAGTTTCGTTTTAAAAATTAAAGGTAAGAACCTGCGTACGGAGCATGTAACAGCCTTGCTCCCCCGCTCGCTTTCCTATAGATTTGTTGTTATTTTGGGTAGGAATAAGCATTTGATTTGTGTGCATGACTAAGCAGAAAAAGCTTGAAAAGAATCTTAAACCAGTACCCAAGCCTGATAAAGCTAAGGGACCAGTGACCCTTGGCCGATTGACCTTTATAGATGAAATCCTTAAAAAAGTAGAATCTCAACCGTCAGTAGGACCTAGAAAAGTTGATTCTAGATAACCTACTAGTTCCCTTCGGACCACAAAATCACCATCTGTAGCCTTCGCTGAGGTGCACAGCCAAAAAGAGGAGCAAGATTTTCAAGAAATTGAGAATTCTAGCCTGAAATTGTCACAAGAAGGGAAGCTTAGTAACCTCTATGAAGGAGGAGGAGAAATAGGGGAAACCGAAGAACCAAGATCTTCTCTTGGAATAGTTCAGCCATTAAGCAGCCTAGATAAGGGAAGTGTTATCAAAATCATCCAGAACAAGGCTGAAGAACCTGAAGAGCTAAGCTCCCCCCAGACATTAGTTCAGCAAGGAACTCTCATCATCCCAGACAAAGTGTTGTTAAGGCCATTCCTATTAAAGCCATTCTTGCTCCTTCTAACCAACCTAGGAATACGCTCCTAGAAATCCTAGAAGGATATTGGCACATATTTGAGCAAATGGCCTAGAACCAGCAGACACCCCAAACCTCCACACTAAAATATCCCATTGTAGATACTGCAGCTAATGCACCTATGAAGGCCATTCCTCTTCAACATATTCCTACATTCCATGGCCTAACATTGGAATATCTAGACGCATTTTTGTTTGAATTCGATGTGCTGTGCAGGGGGTACGACTATACCACTGATCCCCAAAAGCTAAAATTATTTCCCTCTACTTTAAAAGGGGCTGCTTTACGATGGTTTATAGGGTTAGGTGGAGGTGTCATAAATGACTGGGAACAGATGAAAGGCGCTTTTCCGAATAAATATCAGGATTATTGTAGGTCTAGAGAGTTAAAGGATGAAATATTTCAGATGTTAGCTAGACCTAATGAGACACTAGAGGAATATGTTGAATGTTTTCAGTATAATCTTTAAAGATCTCCTTATGCATCATTACCCTTACCTGACAATGTATTAAAAGCAACATTAATTAAGGGATGAAGGAACAACAGGTTGAAACACTAAATATTATGGGAAAATGAGACATTTATCTAGAAAATTTTTCTCACATTATTGATTTATGTATCAGGAGTTCACGAGGCAACACAAGGCTAAAACCAACAGAACGTGACAAGTTCAAAAGGGACAACAAGATCTCCGGTGAAGGGGTAACCCACACAGAAATTGGAAATTTACTGGAGAATTTCAAAACTGATATATTGGGGACTCTGAGAATGCAGCTCGATATTATGAAAGCGAAACAGAAATAAGCAGAAGTAGAGAAAAATCTGGCAATATTCTGCCCTAGATGCTGAAAGAAACATAGCCATAAAGAGTGCCCACTAGATGCAGTCCGAGTATGCGCTATTTGTACAAAATATCACTCCATAGAGAATTGTCCCTCACTTCTTGGTCTGAAAGCAGTGTACAACGAAGTGGAGGAAGAATCAGAACCGGTGTACCTACTTAATCAGTGCCGTCAGTGGTAGCCATGATAATTAGGTATGTCCTCCGATCCATCTTCTTCTTTCCACATGCTCAGCAATATAATACAACGTGGCAAAATCAACCTCCATTTTCAAACTTGTCACAACAACCATTTCCTTCATCACCATGGCCGAATCAAACAAGCCAACCTAATTGGCCAAATTTTCCCTACTCACCACCATATTGGCAAAACAATGCATATCCAACACAATGGTCCCCTCCCACTTCGCAGAGTCAAGCATGGAAGTCAAACTGGTAGAGATTGACGAGTCAGCCAGCTGGAACCATTCCACTCCCTCAACCTACACTGCCAGCGCCATATGCACTACAACAAAATCCCTAGCCCAACTTAAGACCGCAACTCCCAGCCCAACCCAACCCGAACTAAAATAATAGACTGGTTCAATCCGTTCAAATAATAGAAACACCAGAAAGGGAAACCGATCTAAGTGAGTGCAATTACCTTCAATTGAGGTCTGGGCGCATTATAGAAATTGAGGGAGATAAAAATGTTCAAGTTGAAAATCAGTTACCCACAGAACAACCATTACAACAAGAAGATGTGGTCAGACAAAAAACTCATGACTAAGAAACCACAACTTCTCCCCCATTCCCAGAACGATTAATCATACCGTGCCCTATTGAACATCCTGACTTTGATATTCTGGGAGAACTAAAGAATTTGTATATAAAAATCCCACTCCTCCAAGCTATCCAAGATATCCCAATATATGCAAAAGGCATCAAAGACTATGTATAAAAAAACCAAGGAGGAGAATAACAAATAACCCAACAGTACAAGTAGTTGGCACCCTATCTGATCTGTTATCAGGAAAAGAAGCACCTGTCAAATATGAAGATCTAGGGAATCCTATAGTGACAGTGAAAATCAATGGACAAACCTTCTCAAATTCCCTAGTTGATTTAGGGGCTGCAATTAATATTTTAACAACCACCACTTATCAAAAATTGGGCATCACATCAGTGGAACCAACCTCCACCTTATTGGAATTGGCCAACTGATTAGTGGTTAGACTAGAAGGTACACATCACGATGTAATGGTATCCGTAGAATCCTGGGAATATCTTGCCGACCTTCTAATAATCAGCCCCAAAAACTGACTTGATGGACACCCGTTAATTTTAGGTAGACCTTGGCTTGCAACTACTGACGCTTACATTAGCTGCCAACAAGGCAATATGACTATAACTAGAGGGAGAAATATCAAGAATCTAGCTCTATACCCTCTAGCCCAGCCAAGTGTAACAATAATAAAAACTAACAAACAACTTGTATCATACCTCACAGAAAACATTAGGTCCCCATTAACTATAGAAGATGCCCTCGATTTCAAAGATCAAACAAAGGATGATGTTATTAAAAATTTCATTAACTAATAAAAATCTAGATCCCATGTACAATGTCACATGATAGAAGAAACATTTGACAATGAACTAGAAGAAGATCCTCTCAAAGACACTCATGATCAAACAATACCCACTACCTCTATTTCAAATAGCAAAACTATAGAGATTGAGGCAAGAAAAACCTTGAACATTAACAATAACCTGACTCTTGAACAAGAAGAAACGCTGGTCCAACTACTGACAAAATATAAGGAAGCTTTTGCATGGGATTATCCAGACATGAAGGGAATTCATCCCCAGCTGTGTACGCACCACATTTATACAGAAAAATATGTGAGACTCGTTTGCCAACCCCAATGGAGACTTAACCCTCACCTGAAAGATATTGTAAAAGCTAAATTACAAAAACTTTTGGATGTAAACTTTATTTATCCAATCTTCGATAGCAAGTGGGTGTCTCCACTAGTAGTGGTGCCAAAGAAGAATGGAAAGTGGAGAATTTGTGTAAATTACAAAGAATTAAACAAAGCAACCCAAAAAGACTACTTTCCCCTTCCATTCATTGATCGGGTTTTAGACACATTAGTAGGAAAGAAATTATTTTCTTTCTTGGATGGCTTCAGTGGATACAATCAGATTCAGATTGCCCTTGAAGACCAGGACAAAAATACTTTTACCTATCCTTGGGGAAAATTTGCTTACAGAGTCCTACCCTTTGGCCTATGCAATGCCCCTGCCACATTTCAGAGAGCCACCCTCAGCATCTTTTCAGATTTAATAAATGAAGGGCTCGAAGTATACATGGATGATTTCACTTATACGGAGAATACTTTGAGCCAGCATTAGACACAATGGAAAAGGTGCTACAACGATGTATCGCCACCAAGCTTTGCTTGAGCCATGAAAAGTGCTATATGATGATCACCGAAGGGCTCATCCTAGGTCATTATATCTCAGAAGCTAGAATACAGGTAGATTCGGCCAAAATTGAAATAATTTTGTTAATACCTACTCCTACCACACAGACAGAGGTACGCAGTTTTCTTGGATTTTCTGGTTATTATAGGAGATTCATAGAACATTTTGTTCAAATAGCTGCACCTCTATATGCATTGATAGGGAATGTTGATTTTGTTTGGATAGATAAATGTGACCGTGTCTTTGAGGATCTAAAAAAGCTTGTGTCAACAACCCCAGTGCTCAGAGGCCCAAACTGGGACCTGCCATTTCAAATTTCATCAGATGCTTCAGACACAACTATTGGAGCAGTCCTTGGGAAAGAAGAAGACAAAAAACCATATGCAATCTATTATATTAGCAAGAATTTTTCTCCTGCTAAGATAAACTATACTATTACTGAAAAAGAGTTTTTAGCTGTAATACATGCTATAAATAAATTTAGGCATTATATCACTGGATATCCTGTTGTTTTATATACAGATCACTTTTCCATAAAATATTTAGCAAATAAACCTATTACAAATGGTAGAGTAACAAGATGGTTGATTTTATTGTAGAAATTTGACATCACAATAAAAGATCAACTAGGGAAAGAGAATCTTGTAGCTGATTTCCTCTCACGAATGCCAAAGCTAGCAGGCCTAGTAGCAATCGAAGATCAATTCCCAGATGAACATTTATTTGTTGTTACTATCAAGAGACCCTGGTATGCTGATGTTGCAAATTATTTAGCAGTAAGCAAATTACGAAAGCATATGACCCCCAATGAACAAAAACAGATTGTGCAATGTAGTACCCGATTTTCTTGGATTGGGGGCTACCTATTTCATACAGGGGCAGATATGCACATCAGAAGATGAGTCCGTGAAGACAAAATATTTGAAATTCTGAAAGCCTATCATGACGAAACGTGTGGTGCACATTTCAGAGATTGAAGGATTGGTCACAAGATTTTTCCAACAGGTTATTACTGGCCCACAATCTTTAAATATGCTAAGAAATTTGTTCAAGCCTGTGACAGTTCCCAAAGAGCAAGACGCCCTGGACAGTCTGACGAAATGCCTTTAAACCCATGATTAGTAATTAAACCATTTGAGTGTTGGGTGCTCGATTTTGTTGGTCCAATCAAGCCATCATCAAATCAGAAAACATATATTCTAGTAGTAATAGAGTATGTTACCAAATGGGTTGAAGTAGAGGCACTTCCAAGAGCTATAGAGGACTTTGTGATTCATTTTCTATTCCAAATATTTGTGTGATATGGCCTCCCAAGGGACATAATCATGGACAGAGGACCAGAGTTTGTAGGCAATAAAATTGCTGCAACGTTAAAAAATTATCACAGTCAGCACAAAATTACCACCCCGTATCACTCACAGGCAATTGGCCAAGTAGACAGCACGAATAAGGTGATAGAGGCAATATTAACAAAAACCATTACATCATACAGGCATGATTGGGCTTCGAGATTTCCAGAAGCCTTGTGGGCATACTGAACAATGTGGAGAAACACCACCGATTATTCACCATATCAGCTACTAATTGGAAAGGAACCCATCTTTCCGATAGAGTTTGAAATACAAACATTAAGAACCACATAGGAGATCGGTCTAGATTTAAATGAGGCCCATACTAACATATTACAACAAATTAACGAGCTAGATGAAATTAGGCTCTCGGCTCTTCAGCACACGGCATTAATTCAACAGTAGAGAGAAAAATGGCACGATTCCCTGATCAAAAAGAAAATCTTCCATGAAGGAGATTAGGCACTCCTATATGACTCCAGGTTTCAGGATTTTTCAGGAAAACTTCAGACTCGTTGGCTTGGACCGTATGAAATCCAGGAAGTGCATGACAATGGTACCATTACTTTGACTACTATTGACGGATCTGGACATACCTTTAAAGCAAATGGCCACCGAGTGCGAATGTACCATAAACCGCTTACTCGGGAATCCTTCTATTAGTAGCCCCGGGAAGATTCTGATATGTAGATTCTTGCTGAGGAAAATAATCCTTCCTCGGCATTGGTTCACTAAATAATTTCATTGTTTTTAAACTTTGTACATAACTTTTTCTTTTCCACTTGTATAAATTACTTTCTGTACAAACTTTTGCATTTCTGCATTTTTTTTGCATTTTATTGTTCCTTTCTGAAGGAACAACATTTCCGCCATTTTGCTATTCCTTTCCGAAGGAATAGCACTTTTGCATTCTGCTGTTCATTTCCTAAGGAACAACATTTCCACTGTTTTGTTGTTCCTCTTTGAAGGAACAACACTTTTGCATTTTGTTATTCCTTTCCGAAGGAACAACATTTCCGTCTTTCTACTATTCCTTTCCGAAGGAACAACACTTTCGTTTTTGTTGTTCCTTTCTGAAGGAACAACACTTTTGTTTACTGTTGTTCCTTTTTGAAGGAACAACACTTTCATTTTCTGCGGTTCCTTTCTGAAGGAACAACACTTTCGTTTTTTTGCTATTCCTTTGCGAAGGAACAAAACCTTCCCATTTTTGTTGTTCCTTTCTGGAGGAACAACACTTTCATTTTTGTTGTTCCTTTCTGAAGGAACAACACTTTCATATTTTTGTTGTTCCTTTCTGAAGGAACAACACTTTTGTTTTTTGATGTTCCTTTCCGAAGGAACAACACTTCTGTTTTTTGCTGTTCCTTTCCGAAGGAACAATTCTTCCATTTTCTGTTGTTCCTTTCCGAAGGAATGACATTTCTGCATTTTTGCTGTTCCTTTCCAAAGGAAAAACACTTTCTTTTTCTGTTGTTCCTTTCCGAAGGAAAAACACTTTCATTCTTTTACTGTTCCTTTCTGAAGGAACAACATCTCTACATTTTTTTTGTTCCTTTTCGAAGGAACAACACCTTCGTTTTTTGTTGTTCCTTTCCGAAGGAATAACACTTTCGCATTTTTGCTGTTCCTTTCCAAAGGAACATCACTTCCGCCATATTTTTTTTGTTGTTCCTTTTAAAGGAACAACCATCCTTCACATTTTTTTCCTTGCTATCATTCCTTCTAAAGGAACAACAGTTTTGATTTAGGATAATCTTAGGAGCGGTATTTTTTTCGCGCTTACTTTATTTGCTGTTCCAATTAAGGAACAACAGTTTCGAGTATGCCTTTTTTTTTGCTTACTGTTCCTCTTAAAGGAACCATGATTTTTGCATGCAGATATTCTTTTGCTGTCCCTCTTAAGGAACAACGATTGTTCCATCTAAGGAACAACACTTCTTGAGTGCATTTTTTTTGTTTTTGTGTGTGTGTGTGTTTCATCATTTAGAGGATTTTTGTGAATGATGATCATTTAAGGCACAACTATACATTTATGAAAGAATACAAAAACTAGAGGATACCAAAATCAACAAACCAAATAAAAATCATTATCTTTAGAGAAATTACTTTGAACCGATAAGAGAAAAGAAGAAAGGACACAACTGTTTATATCACTTTGTTGTCTTTATTGTCACTAAAACCAATTTGATTGATTATTTTTATCATGTTGGTTCTCTCTTAAAAATATTCATAATTCTCTTTGATCATTATTATTGAATAAGAATAAGGGCATATGTTCTTCTATTGAGATGTTCAAACTTCTTCCACCATCCCTACTCTTAAGGAGTGTTGAGCCACCCTCTATATATAAATAGGAAAGTGCTATATAAAAAAAGGAAAGGAAAGAAAAAAGAAAAAGTACATATCTATATTATTATTAACATGATTTGTCAGATGAATGATAGGAGGTCTTATCAAGAGCCAGCCTACCATGATCATAAGGAAGAAAGTGAAGTGGCATTCTCATTATGGCCACCACACCAGGGATATGATCCAAGAGGCATATCAGAAAAATAAAAAGTCCTTGGAATAGGAGGTCTCATCACGAGGTGGCCTGCCCACCTTTCACTTCTTCCTGGTGAATGGCATTGTGATTCATCTGGTTACCAAGATAGCATAATGGCCTCCATTCTGACATCGCACAACAATTTCCTAGACATACATAGAGGATTATGGTTCCAAGGGTGAAATAAGCAGCTTCGTCAAGGTTATGGACACTTGTGGGCAACAGAGCTCTGCTAATAGTATTGAAGCCATATTTTTTATACACCAATATTCATTATAAATCCTTCTTCTTATATCTTTATATTGATTTCAAATGAGATTATGTTATATAACCCTTTTCGAACCTTTTATACATGACAATCATTTATAAATCAATCATAATGGTTAAAGTGGAAAATGACCGCATAAGAACTTTTACTTACGTCAAGCTGCCATATCCTCTATTTTTTGCATCATTTCACGACATTTCCATATTTATTCGCGATTTCCATCATAAGCCTCGATTTCAGTTATCCGCCAATTTTTGTAAACATGTCATGGATCTATACGACATTACTTTATTTCACTGTACGACTGCAATTCAACATGCTTCTCCCTTATTTGCCGACCGAGGATGACCTATCACATTTTAGGGGGCGCAGGTGACCTCCATAATGCACTGGAAACATGTCAGCTCCTTATTTGGAGATATTAGAACTCCATCAAAACTCAGGAATAGCAATTTTAATGGTATTGTATTTCCCAATATGCACAGCTTGCTGTTCCATCGCCATTTCTGTGTTTTTCTCTGTAAAAATTAACAGTGAGCTAAAGATTGAACTACTTGCTGTTCCATCATCATCTCTGTGTTTTGCTCTGAAAAATTAACAATGAGCTAAAGCTTGAACAACTTGTTATTCCATCGTCATCTCTGTGTTTTTTTAACAATGTGCTAAGCTTAAACAAATATGGGAGGCAGATCGATAGGCAGTGAACCACAGGTGTTAATGGTCTTTGATGCTGCACGCAAAATCATCAGGATGGATTGTCTACCTTAACCAACTACAGTAGTCTAATGAGACGGTGGCCATTGAATTTATGCGAAATTTGCAGGAAGATCATTCCATGGTGAGGGGGAGACAAATAGCAGTAACAAACGCGATAATTGCTGAAGTATCGGGACTACTAGCTATTGGACCAATATGGACCCTGAAGAAAATGAGACTTCAAGACACTATAGCCATCTTCCAGGATGAAGGACAAAGCCTTACTGTTAAAGGAAAAGTAGTTCTACCTGCAACCCTAGGAGAGCCATGGGCAGAATTGGCTAGAATTGTGCAAAGCTACATCACTTGCAATGGAAAAAAAGATGTGTTAAGACCACGCCATCTCAAACTCTTAGTTGTATTAAAAACAAAATGTGCTATGAATTTTCCCACGTACTTAAATTCTTTATTGCATGATGCTCCCTGAAGTATAAGAAAATCTTGTCATCTAGAATCAGTAGTAAGTCATCACAGTTTTTTCCGGCTAATAATCAGTTACAGTCTCGCCCAATAGTAGAGTAGTTGGGAAGAATTGGTTTTCTCAATATATGGGGATTGGCCTTGCCAGCCCCAAAACAAAAATGCACTGCTAGCACATCAATTAGACCGTAGAAATGAAGACAATCCACCAGATTGGGGAGAAACAGAGGAATGTTGGGAAATTCCCAAGGAAACAGTAGCCAGCTAGCATAAATACATGACTCAGAGGACCAGCAACCCTCACAACTTGAAGGAGGGGAAAATGAAGAGGAAGAATTAGAAGAAAATGAAGAGAAGGAACAGGAAGAAGAAGCCGACCACTCCGGCGAGGAAGAAGAGGAGGAAGCAGAGAAACCCGGCGAAAGCCCATTACAAAATTCTCTGCAAGAAGACGAATTGGCCCAAATTTTGGCCAATATGGGTGAGTATGTCCAGCCCCACAGCCCAGTCAACCCCGATATTGAGGCAGGACCATCACAGGAGCATTCTGATCACAATAAGAGTGCATCCGAGGAAATGAGTGAGGAGGAGGAAGAAGAAGGACAATCATGGGAGCACTCTGATCACAATAAGAGTGCATCAAAAGAAATGAATGATGAGGAGGAAGAGGAAATACAATCACAGGAACACTGCTTATAGTGAGAGTGCATCGCGAGAAATTCATGATGAAGAAGAGCTAGAAGAAGAAATCACCCAGGAAATAGCAGATCAAACCAGTGTTTCCACCCCTGAGAAACCTGATCAGTAGGACGAGAACACTGAAGAAGTGTTCCAAGTAGAAAACATGGAAATTGGCCAAGGCGAGGGTACAATCCCTGAAGAATAAAGCCCAGGCCCAAGAAAAGAAACAACTATTCCTCTGAAGAAAATAGATGAAATCAAAAAGTTGCGAAAGGAACAACAGAGAATGCTAAATGTAATTAAACAACTCAGAAAACAAATAAGGGTCCTAAAAATGGGGAAATGCTCAAAAAGAACCCCCAGAGAAAAGCATGCAGTCACCCAGGTGAAACCCCATAAAAATAAGAACAAAAGGACTCAAACCAAACCCATTATCATCCAGGACTGCAAGGAACAACATGTGGTTGTTACAAATGCAGAGGCCCAAACAGAAAGCACACCAGTCTACAATAAGGACGTCCAGATAGAGGCATTGTCCTCTAACATCATAATCAAATGGACAGTTCATGAGAAGGAAACGCAGACTATAAGAACCAGATGTCACAATAAGGAGATCCAGGTAGATCTCCAGCAAAAAAATGTTATGATGGACAATGATCCGAGGATAGTTAAACTTCAAAAGGACTTGGCACAGGCCCAACAAATGATAGAAAAGCTCACAGAGGAAACTGTTCCTAAGGAGAAATATCAGAAGTTACAGCAGCAGGTAAAGAACATCAATGCATTGGAGAGAAAGGCCTTCGATAGATGGCAAAGAGTAGAGGAAAAAGTTAAAAAGGTAACCAATAGACTAGACATAGTTATGAGTCAAATGGATATCTTATGTTCTCTGTATACTGATGTTCTAGCATGTAGGGCGCTTGCCAAAAACTATGCTTTGTTTTTTATGGAAAGGTATTTACAATTGAAAATTAAGGTTGTCAAGGTAGGGGTGCCTATAGAGTTAAAAACTATGGATGATTTCATAAACTGCTATAAGAATTATGCGGTGAAAGTCTAGTGATTACTATTTGAGTTTTATTTGCATAATCTTGTGCTGGACGGTGAAACGGAAAAGAACCCTAGCCCTTTTATGGGTGATATACAACTTCAGGCATTCATATCTTTTGCCGTTAACCAAATAAAGTGGCTTAAAGCCTACAATACCTTCCAGAGACAGGAGAATGGGTTAGATCTGTGGGTAAGGGGTGAACCTAGAAACCCATTGCAACTGTGGAATAAGCATAGAAGCTTAATGAGAAAGCAGGGTGTGATCCAGACATTGGGAACTATTCACACAACAGTTGTCCAGCAAGGGGTAGAATACTTCCTAGCCATCAAAGACCTTGCCATAGCAGCAACCAAATTCTAATACCAAACATCCAATTGGAATATCCAAGATAAAGAACCATTCAATTACGAAAATTTTAAACTAGCTATTGATCACCTGGTTACCTATGGTGACCTCATCTTGAGAGAATGCCCATCTTGGTTAGGCTGTAGGTTTCAAATTCCAATCATCTGATATCCTGTACCAAGGTATAGAGCCTTATATGAATTGCCTGAAGGTTAGACAGGGCACATTTTTGAAGTCCTAGCTAGAAATCATGGTTTTAGACCACTGCATGAAAATCCTTCTCCAGCCTATTCCCTAACTGCCTTGCATGTCAATTACAATGTTTTCATGAGGGCATGAAAAAGGGTAAGTAGGGGGCTGTGTTGAACATTGGAAAAGGTATGTATTTATCATCTATTTCTTTATCTTTTCCTTTAAATCATAACTTCTTTATATTTTAAGATGGTAATATGTTAAAGGATTATGATAGAATTAAGGAGATTTGTGATTAATGTAAAATGATTAGTTATTGTCTTTTTCTATGCAGAAAGTGAAGAAAATGGAAAATCACTATTCCGGAGGAAAAGACAAAGCAAAACCAACTGTTGTCCCTTTGATAAGAAACCACATCCAGATGAGGAAGTCAAGATCGGATCACATGAACCAGGAAAAGGAAGAAGAAATGCGGTATTAGCGCAAGAGGACAAAATGATAACTGAAGATTAAAGATATGGAAAATCCCTCAGGAACCTTTGATCCTGAGGGATCGCTACCTCAAGACTTATCTGTATTTTTGATACTTCCGCTTGGCCATTATAAAAAGGGACAATGCTGCTAACCCAAGGGACTAATTATTGTTGATATGTAGAACTTATTGTTGTAATCTGAACTTTTGATCATCGACTCTCTTTAAAGAGCAATAGCTGTAACTCTGACTTTATGATTAATATATAACTTCATTGTTGTTCTGTCTTTTGATCCTGGAGTAGCCTCATCAGTGCTTCCCTAGTGGCTAAGGGCCCAGCCCTAGTGGATCATTTGCTTTCTGTATCATTATTTTTTTATTACAGTTGTGTGTGGTTTGATTTCCTTTGCATTCCTTTAAATTCACTTTATTAAGTAATCTTTTGTTCTTGAACATTTCATTGATTTTCTCTGTTATATCAAATTTGTAATTGAAATAGCAAGATTATTATTTGCAAGTGGAAATGTTATGCTGTTCATTCTGAAATAATATCACACTATCTAATTCAGATATTGTTGTTCATTTACATATTGATATTGTTGTTCATTTACAGATTGACATTGTTGTTCATTTAGCTACGGTTTACTTACAATTGTGATTGTTGTTCATTAGATTACTGTTCCATTATTATTGCAATTGTCGTTCCTTTATAATTGTGGTTAATGTCCATTATGCTAGAATAAGATTATTGATTCCATAGTCACTGTGTGTTTACACTTGATTAAGTTTGATGTTCAATTTCCATAGAATTACTTAGGTTTGATGTTCCTTTCTTAGATTGCTGCTCAATTCCTTTATTAGTTAAAGATTGTTGTTCAATTCCTTTCAGTTAAGATTGTTTCTTAATTCATTCCTGTAGATTAAGCTTAGCTGTTCAATCTTTTCAATAGATTAATTGTTGTTCCTTTTCTACTAATTGAATTGTATTTCAAGTATTTTCTTTGGTGTGAATAGAAAGATCTACAACTGTAGTGAACATTGACTACTTCTGTCTAGTTCTTAGATTGGAGATCTTGCCTTTGATGGATTTTCATTTACATTAGTTTACAGGGGAAAGAGTTATCATTACTGCATCCTTGACTGATGATTGTTGTAATTTCTTAAGTGAATGATTTAGTTACAAAGCATTTAAATTTATTGCTATTACAATTAGAGTTTGTTTCCAACATTTATTTAACTTGTAAAGCACTATACTGCGAACATTACTCTTGAACAAGTGACCGCCTCAGACTGAGTACACTCTTGAGATAAAAAATCATACTTGGATTGATAATTAATGTAGGGTAAATAGAGGTTAAAAAGACCCTTTTTACTGCTCAACAATTGTGTCTTAATTTTCTTTGTTTTCGAAGAAGAATGTAAAAAGCCCTTTTTCGTGGAAGGCCAAAGAGATAGAACCTTGATCATGGGTTTCCAATTTTTTGTTTACACACAACGTCATAGAACACGGGGAGGTCCAAATCCACATGAATTAGTTGATCGCCTGGTCAGTTACAGAGCTTGAGTTCTTGACCGAGGGGAAAATACCTCAACATTTGTGATTTCCTCCAATTTCTTGATGAAATGAGAAAGATTTTCCTTATGAAACGTCAACTCATTTATAGTCAATGAGTGAAAAATATTTATATAACAAGAAAGTGGAACGGGAAGGGGTACAAACCCCCCTAAATTGGTCATTGACTTGCTGAAACCATTGACACATCAAAACCCTCGGAGTCGCAAAGCCTTAACACTACACTAAAAAAAATAAAACATTTATGTTTTCATCATTGATATAAACCTTTAAATCCAATAATGATAAGCTCATGCTTATGGGTGCATATTTGTAGAATTAATTAAATAAATTCTTTTATTCTACTCAATTTATATGGTTTACATGTCAAAATAGTGAAAGTAGTAAAAATTCAAAAGTATAGTGAATGTGAGCTCATGTTAAATTTTCCTCATTATGGTAGACACTTGATATGAGAATGTTTAGGGAGATCATGTTAGCATGGTCTTGATGTGTCATGGAAGTTTCAGAAATAATACATAATGAGGTTATATATCCTATTGTGTTTTCGTATGAATAGATAGGAGGCATAATTATATTATGCATGTATTGTTTCGGTGAATAACATATTTCTATTTAGAAGATGTAATTCTCTTATGACCAAGATAATGTAATGCTTGTTTATCCTTCACATTAATAGATATGATGCAATTAGAGCCTACTTCTATGATTTAGTTATGCAACCCTCCTTAAATGTCCTTTATTTAGTATTTAAGCTTTCCAATTTGTTTCCTAGTCATTTTTCTCTGATATCATGAGGCCCTCCTTAAATATATGTTAGAACGTTGTCGTCAGAGTCTTGACTTGCACCTTTCCTTTCCACTCTCCTTTGTAATGTTTCATGCTTGTGTAGTGATATAGTGTAACACTTAGGTATTGTTGGCATGTGTTGACATTAGGGAATTTGAATATGTGACATGAAGGGGCCTTTGGTGTTGGCCCTTCGTGTGGTGATTTTTTGGTTGGCCCACCTAGCAAAGTTGTACCCCCACATCATTTTTATGGGGATTATGATTTATATGGGCTTTAGAAATGATGGAAAATTTGCATATGATTATGGCATAGGTTTTGTTGCAACTACTTTGGGATTTGTTGTGATTTTGCATGGGATTGGGTGTATAGCATATTGAAAGATATCATGTGCTTTATCCATATTGGTGTGGTCCAAGACATTGATTTTTTATTTAAAAGAATTTGCTTGTTAGTTTTAATTCAATTACCTCACTACCTATAATTCGTTGGCCTTCTAGTTCATTGTACGCATTTGAAATCGCAGATCTAGTTATTTGAGACATTATATAATAGGTCTTTCCTTGGTTTGTTCTGAAGACTAAATTTTGAAATTTTTACGAAGCTACAAATCCAAACTTGAGGTAATATTTTCCTTCATATGTACACAAAATCCCTCAAGACTCCATTAATGACCTCGCTTTCCATGGGAATATTCTTGACCTAATATCCCACATTTTTCTAAGTAAAAAGCCCTTATAGTAGTCTTGAAATGACTTGGTTTTCACATAGGGTTGTCTACATACTTTTGGTTATTTGGATACTTATGGATTTTGGTCCTAATTGAAACATTTATTGATCTTCAAAAGATTTCATTTTTCTTGTCTTAGGAACCATTCAAGAAACAGTGATATTCCAACTGCCTTTTCCTACTAACCTTAGCTCTGATACCATGTTGAGAAATCCATTAGGGAAACAACTTAGGTTTTCTTAAATTGATTTCTCTTACCATTGGAATTTTCTTGTGATATATTTTCTTATTATTTTTATTCCAAGTTATTATATTCAGATCATTAAGAAAAATGCCAAATAATGTGTTTCAATTGATTTGCGTTGCAGGGTTGTAGTTGTATGGTTTATTTTCATTGATGTGAACCCAACTACTTGGGCTACACATGTGTTGGCTATGCATGAGTATAGGTGGTTGCAGGTGGTTTGTGTATGAATGAGTTACAAATGGTGCTTGGCTTGTATATTAGCTTGGTTATCTTGGAGATGATGGATGTGGTAGTTGATAATCCTTGGTTGGATGATGATGTGTTGCACTAGTTTGGAGGCCCTCTCATGATGTTGATGGTATGATGGTGAGTTTCACTAGTTTGGAGGCCCTCTCATGATGTTGATGGTATGATGGTGAGTTTCACTAGTTTGGAATTTTCTTGTGATATATTTTCTTATTAGTTTTGTTCCAAGTTATTATATTCAGATCATTAAGAAAAATGCCAAATAATGTGTTTCAATTGATGTGTGTTGTAGGGTTGTAGTTGTATGGTTTATTTTCATTGATGTGAACCCAGTTGCTTGGGGTACACATGTGTTGGCTATGCATGAGTATAGGTGGTTGCAGATGGTTTCTGTATGAATGAGTTAAAAATGGTGCTTGGCTTGTATACTAGCTTGGATTATCTTGGAGATGATGGATGTGGTAGTGGATAGTCCTTGGTTGGATGATGGTGTGTTGCACTAGTTTGGAGGCCCTCTTATGATGTTGATGGTATGAAGCTGAGTTGCACTAGTTTGGAGGCCCTCTCATGATGTTGATGGTATGATGGTGAGTTGCACTAGTTTGGAGGCCTTCCCATGGTTATGGTCTTCATGACCATGTTGCTGTTGTTGGGCATGGAATCCCCCCACAACATGTTTTTGGGCTCAAAGACCAAGTTTTGAGTATTATTGTTGTAAAGACTCCGTGAATTGTAGGCGCAAAGTGCAAATTGTATGTTAGAGTCATAGGGTTGTCCGCTCTAAGTTTTGAATGTAGTGTTGGCCTACCCATGGTCTGCGAGCCATGGGATTGTATAAGTAGAGCGAGGCTCTAAGTTGTAAAGATAATTGGAGATACATAAAGGAACGAATGGAGTCTAGAAGATAGCGAGCATAGAGTAAAAGTCTAAGTGCTTTGGGTCATAGTAGTAGGAAAAGTTTCTGTAGCTGAGTGCGTAGAGGCCTAGTAGAGTCCGTAGCTAAGTGCACGGACCCTTGCAACTGAGTGACCAGGGTGAAGTCAAGTCTGTAACCAAGGAAGAAGAATAGTAAAGAGAAGTTTGATTCCAAATATTTTGTATTTGTTTTCAGTTATTATATAGTTGATATCTTTTGAAATTATACTTTTTTATTTATTGTGCGTACTGGTATGAATGGTGAACACTGTTAAGTATAATTAAACACATGCAAATAAGCTAAGTGATCAACTAATATTGGGTTAATAGTAAGGGATTGGGTACTAACGCAGATTGAGCCTTGAGTAGGGCTACGCGAAGGCAGCATCATAGGCTGTGAGGTACTAATAGGTGTGTGTAGCGATGTGCGTGTAGAGTCAAACCACGAACCACCAAAAATCATCAGACATCTCTAGGGTGTAGAAACCTGGTTCTAGCACCCTCCCATACTAGTTCAGGTGAGAACTCAATCTGCACCTTGCGGAATTTTGCCGAAAGGGCCAGTAATTTCAAGATTTGTTTGGCTAAATAACCTCTGAACCTGGGTCAGGCCCCTAGAAGCCAAAAAATGGTTCTGTTGTCAAGACCGGGATCTACATAAGGGATGTCTAATGTCATGTCACTGGAATCCAACCAAGAAATAAATTGAAGGGTGGTTGAACAAGAAGATTCACGAGTTCCTGGCGTAGGAAAATAGGAATCTGCGAGTATCTAAGGAATAGTGGTTGGAGTGCTACTTATATACGGAAATCCACAAAATTTTATGTGCACCCTTTCCTTCTGAGCTGTATGAGTGGATCGTGAAGCTAGCAGACAATCAGGGAAGGTGTAGGCTCAATAAATCAATCGTGTGGACTCCAGAATTAGTGTGCAAACTAGAAGTGGCACAAGATAAGATCGCGTGAGCTATGGACCATTCGCTCAATCAGATTATAGGATGATTTATCACTGAGTTTGCAGTAGATCTGACCGTTGGCTATAGTGAGGCAGAACAATGCATCCTCAAAGGACTGCAAGCTAAGTATATTAAATATTTGAATAGTTGGATTAAGATGCTATTGTGTGAAAAGTAGGTTATGCAAATAAATTAATGTTTGTGACTAGACGAAGTGGGAAGATCTACAGAAATAGAAGCAGTGAAGAGATAGAAACAAGTCCCTTAATTTCACCCTCGCAAGAAAGCGAGGAAGAGCTCGCGAAAGTTTCTTCGAGAAGCGCGGTCAGTCTGATACAGAAGCAAATTTCATGCTTACTACCTCCACCTACACTGCCACCTATCTAACCCTCTTCACCTCCATCTCCACCCACCCCACCTTCACCACCACCACAGTTTAGTATGGCGAGTGCGATCAAACTTCTGGTATTTAGAGGAGTAGGGAATGAAGATCCAGACAAATTCTAGTTTGTGGTAAGGGCGGTATGGGAAGCACAAGGAGTTGTGGATGACAATATAAAGAAGCCTACGCTAGTAAGTGTGTTGCGGGATCACACATTAACATGGTACATTAAGCATTCTAATGACCATCCAAACGTAGGAATCACAGAAATCCAGGTTGCGCTGAATAGGGAATTTAGCAGGCCAAAGTCAGAGACACAATTAATTATCAGGTTTAAGGAGATCGTGATGCTCTTAGGTGAGACCCCTTGGGATCTGGACCAGAGGCTAAAGAGTATGATTCGCGAAGCCAACATGACTTTGACAGATGGACAATACTGCACATGTTTTATAGCATCATTAACACTACATTTAAGGACAGCACTATCACAAAAAAATATTTCCACCCAGGTCAAAGCCTTGGAGATGGCAATGAGATTGCATGAGACCCCTATACAAGATCTTGGTATGGGAGTCCAACAAATCCACATGCAACTGCAAAATTTGTGTTTGGAAATGCAGATTTTGAAATAGGTTAGGACACCTTAGCCAGAGGCGCGCGAGGAGGTATGGTGCATAAAATGTAAAGGCTAGGGGCATGACAAGGACCACTGTCCAGTTTTTGTGAATTACTCGGTGGGAGGAGGGCCGATTCCGCTAAGACCTAAGGCACAAGTAGGACCAAGAGCGGCGCCTATGCTATGGTGCGCGAGCTGTCAAATAGGGGAAAAACACACTACAAATAATTGTCATCTATTGCAGAAGTATACGCAAACATCCCAGTGATTGTTTTGTAATTTTTGCAAGTCGGTAGGCCATGATGAATGTACCTGTAGAAGCTACGAAATAATGATGGATCAGACTCTTGCCTACAAGGTACAAATCGAAATGTGAGCCCTCGACCCAAATGTAGAAATGGTGCACGCTAGATTTCAAGTGCGCAGACGAGGTCGAGGTGGAATGGGACCAGGAAGGGGTCGTGACAACTAATTTGCTACAATTTCGGAGGGACCGGACACTATGCTCACGATTGTACGAATCCGACATGGACATCATGTTTGTACTATACTTAGTTTGATCATGAGGCAGAAGACTGCCCTACCTTGATAGCACAACCGTGTGAAAAAAGGGTACTCCAGCCTCCCCCGACTCAAAATTTGCAAATGATGAGGTCTGAGTTGCATGAAGAAGACTCGAATGTAAACATAGTGCTCAGAAGTGGTATCACCATTGGAGATGATAAAGGGAAGCAACCAGAAGAAAGTGCGTGGCTTCACAAGGCTCCTATAAAGGAACTTGAATTTGATTTGGAGTGTGCAAAGGAGACGTTCATGGAAGCTAAGAAGAGCTTCACAGAGGACTCCACTTCAGGTAGTAAGGATCAACTATAACTAGGGATGGATCCTTCAGTGCTCACTACCTTTTTGGAGACATGCATGAAACTGATGCGCTACAGTAAGGAAATAAAAGGACTACAGGAACATATCACAGGTGCGCAGGGTCAAGAGAAGCACGCGTGGTCTGGAAACTTGGAAAGCATGCATTGCACACAAGGAGGGAAATGAGGTTGATCATCATTTTTGTCATCAGGCAGCTGCTTTTCCTGGTTCATGATGGGTACTTATGGCTGGAGGATCTTATTCCCATCATGGTAGATCTCATCCACTAAATTTCTCAGCTTCCCTGTAAGGGAAAGGACCTCGCGATGATAGCAGGGAAAAGCAGTGACTTAGGTCTCGCAGAGGCCATGAAGAAAAATATAAGCTCAAGAAGAAAAAGAGGGGTTATGCTATCACCAGTATCAGGGATAAAGGCAGGTGCATAGCTACCCAACTCCTAGTCGGTAAAGTGATGAGAAAATGCCATGGCGATGAAATACCAGCACCAGTAGTTACATTGGCCAAACAATGTGCAGAAGGGGTCTCGTTCAACTGGGCTGAGTTCCTTTGCGAAGAGTTCTTTCTCAACTGCCAGGAGGCCCAGGAATAGGATAAGACCTTCCACTACGTGTGGTTGCTCTTATCCATCTTGCTGGTAGCGGGAGAACTGCCGAAGGATAGCTAGTTCCCAAGCATCGATCGAGACTAACCAGAGGCTGTGAAGTACACTTCGTTCTGGGCCATCAAGGACATGAAACGAATTCGTGATACCAAAGTGTTCTGGGTGCTCATGGAGGCCAGCATCCGAATATGGATTAATAGGAGGCCGTGCTTGTCCCCACGGTGCACAATAGTATGCAGAGTTTTGCAGACTTCAAGGCGGATATGAACAATATATACATCAAGGTGCGAAAGGATCTAGTGTAGCAGTAGACAAAGATACCATTTATCGCCACTGACGATGTGATATTTACACTGTTAGAGACATGGCCTCCTGAGTGGTGCACCCCAGATTTAGCGAAACTAAAGAAGGCGGTAGCATAGAAAAAGAAGGATGATACCAAGTTGCGTGTCACCCAACTAGCCAAGAGAAGGGGGAATGAAAAAGTGGCAGTTGAGGTAAGAGCAGACGGCGAAGTGGCACAGGAAGCCGCAAAGCAGAAGAAGGCCACAGAAGCAGTAGTAGTAGCACAGACAGTAGAGGCTGCAATGGTACAGGCAGAGGAGGGCCAAGCAATGTCCTTAGGATAGCAGGTAGAGGACACATAAGTAGCAAAAGGGAGCATGGACCAAGGAACCGCATCCACGTAGCTCAAATGGCAGTGCATCGCAGAAACATCGAGTCTAAGAAGGAAGGTCAAGGCCTTGAAGTTGGCCATCGACCCGATCACCTTAATTGAAGGATATCTCCATGACATCGGCAAGACTGTCCGATGTCACCAGTGAAGCTCTCCAAGATTTTATGATGGAGCACTAGAGCGTGTTGGGGGCCCTCAGAACACAACTGCAAGAGTTAAAGATGTGGCCCCCTCAGGAAGGTATCCTGTCTACTGACGTCGCAGTGGGCACTTCAACAGCATAACAGATGCTGCGTGCAAAGATGGCCAGCACAATAGTGTTTCCAGAGGGAGCATTAGTATCAGTAGATGCAATGGACCGAATGAAAATTAGCATGATGAAAGGCCTTGGCCTTAATCTAGCCGCCCTTCCTCAGGAAACGATCTATCAGTTACAAAATGGAAAAACAGTAAAACTGTGTGCCAGGGACAGTCGCGCGATCCAGGTTCTAAGTGAGCAAAAGATTAATATAGAATAGCTTAGCTTGTAGCGTGACGAGTTGGTGTCGTAGAACCAACAGTTGGTGCATATGGTAGATACTGCTTGCTGACACATCCTAGAGCTGGCTATCGCAGCAGATCTAACGGTAGAAGTGTGGATTCACAGTTTAACAAGTGGATTTTGCGATGCTAGAGAAGAGACAACAAAGGTGCAACTGGAGCTGAACCTCTAGATTGTCGAGCTGCGGTTGAAGGCATAGCCTTCCACTCCCCCAAAGGTTAGAGAGTAATGCGCCAGCGCTATTATAGTAGGGATGGAAGAGATTGGAGGTGTAGTACGCGACTGTACCAACATGTTGGAGCAGGCGCTTAAGGTCCTCACGACGTTGTAGGAGGATCCCAACATCTAGTGGCTAGCGACAGAGGCACGTGAACTCCAGCAACAATATGAAAACATCAGAGGGACTGTGCAGACAATAGTCCTAACTTAGCAGCTTGCAAGGATGTAGCAAGCCAAGTCGTTAAAGGAGCAGGAGGACATGACGCGTCATAAGGAAGCTGTTCCCAAAGCGCATGTCCAACCATGGATTGACGAAGCCTTCACAATCATAGTAGATATTGAAGAAAATCTCATGCAGATTCAGGTGATGCATGCACAGATGCAGCACATCACGCTGGAAATAGAGGGCCCAGAAGATAGAATGCATCAGGTTTAGTAGGCAGCAACTCAGTGCGCTACTGACATTCAGGCTGTTCTGAGTTGCTGACATTCAGGTCGTTCGGGACTGGCTGGAGGGACTTTGCGCCAACATCATTGTGCCAATAGAGTGACTTAGGGATGAGTCACGATGTTTGTGTTTGGGGCTTTCTGGGCATGCAATCCCCCCACATCACGTTTTGTAGCTCAAAGCCCAAGTTTTGAGTACTATTATTTGAAAGACTCCACAAATTGCGGGTGCAGAGCACAAATTGTATGTTAGATTCATAGGGTTGTCTACCCTAAGTTTTGAATGTAGTGTCGACCTAGCCATGGTCTGTAGACCATGGGATTGTATAAATAGAGCGAGGCTCGAAGTTGTAAAGATAATTGGAGATACATAGAGGAATGAATGGAATCTAGAAGATAATGAGCATAGAGTAAAGGTCTAAGTGCTTTGGGTCGTAGTAGTAGGAAGAGGCTTTGCAGCTGAGTGCGTAGAGGCCTAGTAGAGTTTGCAACTAAGTGCACGAACCCCTGCAGCTGAGTGCACAGGGCGGAGTCGAGTCTGTAACCAAGGAAGAAGAATAATAAACAGAATTTTGATTCCAAATCTTGTGTATCTGTTTTTAGTTATTATATGGTTGATATCTTTTGCAATTATACTGTTTTATTTATTGCACGCACTGGTATGAATGGTGAACACTGTTAAGTGTTGGCATTATGATTCTAGTTAGGCTCTATGGTACAGGTGTTGTACTTGATGGCAACTCACTCTTGTAGCTGATCTCAGTTCAGGCACTCCAAATCATGGAAATTATGTGGTACGCAGGTAATCCTAGAAGCAGTCACGGACCCGCGGGTACGCCGTTCAGAAAGTTGCGGTCATGTACGCAGGTTGTCCGAACAGAAGGTGTGGACCCCAGTGCACACACTTCCATGCAGTAAAAAGCGCGCTCACGTGGGGTTTCTTATGTTTGGCCCATGGTATTTAGCCCGTCGATCATGATCCTATGGTTTTGGCCCGTGGTATAGGATCTATTTTAGCCCCGGTTTGGATCCCTTGTTTTGGTTACTTGATGGTTTTGTCCCATGGTGTGAATGAGGGCTTGTCTATAAATAGGGAAGAAGATCACTTGGCCAGGGTATCTTCGCAAATTGAATATCTTAAGATCTGAAATATTGGGTTATCGGTTTAAAAAGCTTGATCTATATAAAAAGTGAAGTTGAAAGTGAATCTATAGTGTGTGATCTCTCAGGCGCATGATCAGACCTGGGCATCTGACCGTCAGTGGCTCTTCGGAGGTTTGTTAATTCGGTTCAAATCAAAGGTCCGCAGGTATTTCATTGTTCAAGTGCGGAGGATCGCAGCTCGGTGAAAGGCGCTGTGTGGTGGTACGCGGTTCTCAGAACGACACAGTGCGGGGGCTCGAGCACATTCGAAGACGCAGTGCGTAGATGCAGTAGAGGTACGGGGCTCAACAAAAGGGCACAGTGCAGACGCCCACGGCGAGCCGAAAGAACAAGTGCGGAGCAAGATCAAAGGTACGCGGCGCGATAAAGGAAAGCCTGCGAAGGTACTTAGAAGTATGCGGCGCGATTGAAGAAGAGGCTGCGGAGGCACAACAGTAGTACGCAGCAAAACAGAAGGTGGATTGTGGATATACGCAGCGGACCAGAAGAAGCTCTGCGTGGATACACAAGAAAACAGAAGGCGGGGTGCGGAGTCACGCAATCCAGATAAGGAAAAACTGCGGATCTGTCTTAAAACATTTGTTGGTTATCTTTTATCTCTTGCTGCAGAGTTCTGGGTTTATATTTCTGGTACTATCTTTCTTTTTACAGCATTCTGAGAAGCTGGGTGATTCATTGATTGTATAAGGATTTTGGGTGATTTTCATGATTATTTGATATTCTTGGATCCAGTTTGAAAATTTATGAAAAGTGGTCCTTGAAAGAAAAGAAGTAGGGGGTTGTAGCTCCCTTCCAGGAGAGAGTGGAAAATGAGAGAGAGTTGTAGCTCTCTGCAGGTTGCAGCCTGCGTACTGGTAAAGGACTGCACCAGTACAAAATCATTGTAAAAG